>JAZHYW010005012.1:0-57532 GCA_037355805.1 Ixodes ricinus
TTTACTAAACCATTTAATTGAAAATAACATTATCATCGAACATTTAACATCTCATTCTTTAAAACTGATATTTTTGTGAATATTGATGTCATACAGTTGTGTTCTAGAATATAGAGTGTATTTGTTTTTTACATTGTAATGTATATCCCAATTTTAAACGTGCATTTTGACTATTGCTACAGTGATTATTTTTCTTAAGTATTTGACTTTTTTTTTCGATTGCTTGCCGTTTGCTGAAAAAGGGGGCGTGAACCTCGTCAAGCCGACACTCTGTCGGCTTTTTGTTCATGCCTCCAGTGCCTCTATTCTTGTACAGACGCAAATAAAAAAATGATTGATTGATTGATTGAACTATAGCCTTTGTTTTATTACTGTTTATTACTAACGAATTCAAAATATTCCACACAAAGTTTTCTTCAAATCGATTGCCCGTCCCTATAATTTCGGAAATGTTTGACCCCGAAAACAATATAGTAGTGTCATCAGCATAACTTATCATGTTTGCTTTGCAGTCAAAGTTGGTAATGTCATTTACGTGTAAATTAAAAAGAAGGGGGTTCTAAACTGAGAGTGTTGTCCTCCTGTTACGACACTGAAAATGGAACTCTTGGTAGCTCTCAAATATGTTTTGGGCAATTGCCCTTATGCCATATTGCTGCAGTTTAAACTAATGATGTTTTATGATTATGACAATCAAAAGCCTTCGAGAAGTCAGTAAATATTCCTAATGTAAGCAGTTTATTCTCAATATTATTTAGACTTATCTCTTTTTTGGTCTCCCCTGCAGGGGGCACCTGTGAAAGCAGGTGTTTGGAGAGTGGCGTCTCCACGGACCCCGAGCTCCGCAGGGGGCGCCTGCACCTTAGGTGCTAGGTGCTTGGTGAGTAGCGTCACCACGGACCCCAGCCACATTGGCGACACCACAGACCCTGAGTAAAAAGTGGCTAAGACCCACCCACGTCTGGCTGTGCGTGGCGCTCCCGTGTCCGGGGAAAAGGGCATCCTGGTGGTTGAGCCGAACCCGGGGTAGTTTTGGACCCTTCGGGGCCCCCGGGTGAGGCAACACACCACTTCGGCCCCCGCTTCCCGTAGACGGGTGTCCTGGCTTGGCCCGACCAGGATGATTCAGTCAGTCGCCATCTCTTCTACTATCCCCTCTTTTCTTTCTCTTTCCTCCTTCCTCCTATTCTTCATTTTCACCTTCTTTGGCGGCAAGGGCTAACCTTGGGTGGCGACAGAACTCTCTCTTGATCCACACTAGGTTATAGTGCCTGGGCAGCACTGGTAGTGTAATGCTGTCAGCAAAGCCATATTTGTTATGGCACATTGCCTACCCCCGTGTTGGGCTCCGTGGTGGGTGGTGCACCCGGGGCACCGAAATTCTCTCCCATCTCTATGGGTACTAAACAAAAAACCTTTCTTGATCGGCCCCCCAAAAGGAGCCGCACCGAAGTACAGGCGATTAACACAACTAGATCTGCAGAAAAATTCCCAAGATTCCTTGTGATGCACTCGGAGAGTGAGAAACCTTTGGCAAAACTGTCACCATTCCTCGTTTCCAAAACACTTGAGTCCATTGTTGGAAAGAACTTCTCTGCCAAAAAAATGACATCCGGAGATCTGCTCGTCGAGATCAAAACCAGTGAACAGTGCACAGCTCTCCTATCACTAAATTCAGTTTCCGACTATAAAGTGACTGTCACTCCCCACCGCACATTGAACACAGTAAAAGGTGTGATCTCTGAAGATGACCTCCTCGAAAGTACTGAAGATGAACTCGTAGATGGCCTCAGTGACCAAGGAGTCGTCGCTGCAAAGCGAATCTCCTTTCGTCGAGAGGGGCAAGAGATCAACACAAAACATGTAATTTTGACTTTCGAGTTGAGCAAAGTTCCTGAGTCGGTCAAGGCTGGGTACTTGAACTGCAGAGTACGGCCATATGTGCCGAACCCCAGGAGATGTTTTCATTGCCAGAGGTTCGGCCATAGTGCCCAGAGCTGCAGGGGCAAGACCACGTGTGCCAAGTGCGGTCAGAATGATCACCCTTCGGACAACTGCGCAAACCCACCACACTGCGTCAACTGCGGCGAATCACACGCCGCTTACTCCCGTTCATGCAAAAAATGGAAAGAAGAAAAAGAAGTAATTACCCTGAAAGTAAAAGAAAACATCTCGTTCCCTGAGGCTAGGAAGCGACTTTCCTTTCTACAGAAAGGATCCTTTGCTACGGTGACACGCACAGGGGGCGTGTCACCGAAAACCTCGGTGGGAACCCAGGTCTGTCCCAGAGACCTGGCAGCCCCACCGACACCCCCTGCCCCTCCAAGGTCGGCTCCACGACCACGTCTGTCGTTGGAGCCAAAAGGTTCACAGTGCCTGAATGGTGCTGCCGCGCCTCCTTTAAAGGAGGCTATGGACACCATGGCACCACCAAAGGAGGTATCCCCTCCAAAGGCATCAGGGATGGTGCCTCTCGCACCACCCTCAGGCCCTAAAGAGGGTCCCTCGCAGACCACCTCCTCTAAGGAGCAGGAGCGGACACCCTCGTCGTCTGCTCGCCCTTCAGGCCGAGGCAGGGCTTTGCCCACTCCCGCCTCGACCAGCTCTCGAAAGCCTGGCCAGCTGGACGAGGCGTACTCGCCCGCAAGCCAGCAGTCAGATGAAATGATGGATGAGAGCGTGTCACCCTCTGACGACGACCTGCTCCCTTCAGGTGCTGAGTCATCAGTACCTTTTCAGGTCGTAGAGAAGAAAAAGAAAAATAAACCTCCTAGAATTTTGCCCCCAAAGGGATCGTAGTCCCTTTAGTAATGAATCATAAGCAAGTGTCTACTTAGTCATTTTGCGGTGTCCTAAAGGCCAGTTATATTTTTTAATTTCAATTTCCAGTTTTAATCTTTATCATGTCTCTGTTTTTACAATGGAACTGCCGTGGGCTTTTTTGTAATTATGATGATGTCACTTTTTTACTAGACGAACACCGCCCTGTTGCCTTCTGTCTGCAGGAGACGCATCTTAAAGAAACTAGGTCAAATGTACTGCGCCATTATCAAGTGTTTAGAAAAGATAGGTTGCACTCCTCTGTGGCGTCTGGTGGTGCTGCTGTAGTTGCCCAGCGCACATCCCCATCTGCTGAAGTGGCCCTATACACCACTCTCGAGGCTGTAGCTGCCCGCATACTGCTAGACCGGGTGATTACTGTTTGTTCAGTGTACATATCACCGGGATACCAGCTGCAGTACGAAGAGCTAGAGGATCTTGTTAGTCAGCTCCCGGCTCCATACTTAATTTTAGGTGATTTTAATGCACACAACCCATTGTGGGGGAGTGGCAAACGGGATGCTAGAGGAGCACTTGTAGAACGTTTTCTTCTTTCCACGGGACTGTGCTTACTTAACACTAAAGAAGCCACACACTTTAGTTCAGCGACCAGGACTTTTACTTCCATCGACCTTTCTATCTGCCATCCTTCACTATACTCGCTATTTTCATGGAGGGTCATTCCAAACCCATATGGAAGTGACCACTTTCCAATTATTTTAGAGTTTAACAGTCCTCCTGCTGGTCTTCAAACGCGTACCCCTCGTTGGAAGTTTGAGAGGGCTGACTGGGCAACATTTACAGACTCTTCAGTTTTAGCTTGTTCATCACTTGATGATCTTTCCATCGATGATGTCACTCTGCATATCACTCGACACATATTACAGGCCGCAATCCTCGCCATTCCCATGACGTCTTCGCATCTTCCAAAAAGGCCAAAGGCGTGGTGGAATAAAGACTGCCGCCAGGCAAAAAAGGAACAGAATCGTGCATGGGGTATATTTAGGCGTTACCCTACTCCAAGTAATCTGATTGGTTTTAAAAGAAAAAGGGCACAGGCAAGGTTTATTCGAAGGCAAGCCAAGCGGCAAAGCTTTAGAGGATATGCCTCTTCAATTAATAGCAGTGCATCTATAAAGGAAGTCTGGGACCGTGTGCATAAAATTGAGGGTTCTTACAGCGCTTTCTCTGTCCCACTCTTGTGCCGGAATGGAATATGTCCTGCAAGCCTTGACGAACAGGCTGACGTTCTTGGTGAGCACTTCGAATTTGTCTCTAGTTCCGAACACTATACGCAATCATTTAGGCAGCATAAGCTACATGCAGAAAAAAAGATTGTGCCTACGACCGGTGGTTTGCAAGAGCCCTATAACTCTCTTTTCATGCTGCACGAACTGCAGATGGCTCTTGATTCGTCCAGACAGACTGCCCCTGGACCGGACGGTATCCACTACCAAATGCTTCAGCACCTTCATCCATCTACTCTAGAGCTCATCTTGTATCTTTTCAACCGAGTTTGGGTCGAGGGTCTTTTCCCATTGTCCTGGAAGGCTGCCGTCATTATCCCCCTTTTAAAGCCAGGAAAAGATCCTGCCTGCGCCTCCAGCTTCAGGCCTATAGCACTGACTAGCTGTCTTTCGAAGACATTAGAAAGAATGATTAACAGAAGGCTGATGTTTTATTTGGAGAGAAATAATCTTCTTGACAGGTACCAATGTGGCTTTCGTTCAGGACGATCCACGGTCGACCACCTAGTTCGCTTTGAGACTGTAGTGCGAGAGGCATTTGTAAATAAGCAGCATTGTGTCTCTGTCTTTTTTGACCTGGAAAAGGCATTTGATACAGCCTGGCGCCATGGCATACTCCAGGATCTGTTTAGCCTTGGTGTGCAGGGCCGAATGTTAAGTGCCATTCAGAGTTATCTCCAAAACCGGACTTTTCGCGTGAAGCTTGGGACAACTTTTTCTAGAGAATTTTCGCAGCAAAATGGAGTTCCTCAGGGTGGTGTACTTAGCGTCACTCTTTTTATTGTGAAGATGAACTCAATTGCCCGCGCAATTGCTCCATCTGTTCAGTACTCACTGTACGTCGATGATCTGCAGATTTCTGTATCGTCTTGTAATCCATCCATATGTGAACGTCGGCTCCAGCTCACAATCAACAACTTGGTCAAATGGGCTGATGTCAATGGTTTTAAATTTTCTCCTGAGAAGACCGTCTGTGTGAGTTTCTCTCGTCGCCGCGGAGTTTTGCACGAACCTTCTTTGACTATGTATGATGTTTCTATCCCAGTGAAAAATGAGCACAAGTTTTTAGGCCTTATATTTGATTCTAAATTGACTTTTGTTCCGCATGTCAAGAGCCTGAAGATGAAGTGTTTTAAATCACTTAATATACTTAAGGTCCTGTCGCATGTGACTTGGGGTGCTGACCGTCTTTGTCTCTTACGTATCTATCGGTCGGTCGTTCGATCCCGACTTGATTACGGTTGTATTGTGTATGGCTCTGCCCGGACATCGGTTCTCAAAATGCTGGACCCTGTTCATCATCAGGGGCTGCGGCTTGCTACCGGGGCTTTTCGCACATCTCCTGTCCTCAGCCTATACGCAGAAGCAAACGAGCTCTCTCTGGAGAAAAGAAGATATGAACTGGGCTTCATGTATTTTATGCGAATTAGATCGGTTCCTAATCATCCAACCTTACACTGCATGGAACAAATACGCTATGAGCGAACTTTCAGTAACAAGCCTTCAGTCGTTCCACCTCTTGCCATGAGGGTTCGCAATTCTGCAGAGTCTGTAGGACTGGACGTGTTGCCTCCAGTTGTACAGTGCATGAGTTCGGCAGCCCCTTGGGATCTAGTTCCCATTCAGTGCGAACTGGAGCTAACAAAATACAACAAAAAAGACACTCCTCGTGATGTCCTGAGGCAAGAATTCCTCGAACTCCAAGACCACTATCACGGCTTTACAAGTTTCTACACTGATGGTAGTAAAACTGATTCCTCTGTGGGCTGCGCAGTGATTGGGCCTGGGATGCAGCTTGTCCGGAGAATTAATGACAGTGCCTGTAGCCTTACGGCAGAGCTCTATGGCTTACTCCTCGCCACAGATAAGATCCTCAAACAAAAGCTTCATAAGTCAATTGTTTACACCGACTCACTTAGTGCTTTGCGAGCTCTTGCCAGAGTGGGAGACGATCGCAATCCACTTGTAATAGAAATAAGGAACAGGCTAATTTCAGCTGCAAAACGGAAGAAGAAAATAATATTATGCTGGGTTCCTTCACATGTCGGAATTGCCGGAAATGAGGATGCTGACAGAGCAGCAAGTACTGCTAAGGATCGAGAAGTCGACCTGTGCAAAATACCTTACAGAGATTATAGACATGTTCTGAAATTTTCCATAAGACGCAAGTGGCAAGAGGAATGGGACCGAGAAATAAACAATAAGTTACACGCAGTGAAACCACTACTTCAGGAATGGGAGAGTGCACGACACCGCGAGCGTTTTTATGAGGTGGTTTTGTGCCGACTGCGAATTGGTCATACCCGTCTTACCCATGGGCATCTTTTGCGTGGGGAGGATGCTCCGGAGTGTGAACACTGCCACATTCCGTTAAGCATCCTACATATCTTACTTGTATGCCCTTTGTATGACCAAGAACGCCACAGACACTTTGCCAAGATCTACCAAGAGCATACACCATTACATCTCGCCCTTTTACTCAGCGATGAGCCGTTGATTTCACACGAGTGTGTTTTCAACTTTCTCAAGGATATAAGACTCCTGGACCAGCTATAATTTTAATAGTTCGTCGTATTCATTGTTACATCTTCTGTGCTTGTACTTTCATGATCATTGTTTTATTAAATTACAAGCTACTATAGCTCTTTCTTCCCTTTAACCTTGATTTCAGCAATAGTCCTAGTTGTTGGCGCATTATAGCCTTGGTCGCTGCTGCGCCATTAAACCCCAATCAATCAATCAATCTTTTTGGTCTAGTCAGGCTAACTCAGTCGAGCATCCTTTCCGAAACCCGTGCTGATGGGGAGTAAGAATACGGTGTTTTTTTGCAAAAGCTGTAGTCTTTTGTGGATTATTTTTTCTAATCCTTTTGAATATATCAGAAAAATAGAAACTGGCCTACAGTTGCCGAGGTCATTTCTGTCTCCCGCCTTATAAATTTATAAATTACCGAATCCTTGGCCTCTTTCATTTTGCGTGGAAAAACTCCAGTTTGAAGCGATAAGTTTAAGATGCGAGTTAAAATAGAAGCAATCGACTCTATGACGTGTTTAACCGGTTTTATCTGAATGTCATTGATATTACGACTTCTACTATTTTTCAAGTACTTGAAAATTGAAATAACTTCTACCTCGTCAGTTGGGGAAAGAAATATGGTGTCAGAAATACCTTCCACATATGTTAAGGCTTCAGCTGTATGAACACTATGCACTAAATCGACGAAATAGTCATTAAATGTATTTGCAAGAGCATTACCATTTTTAATTTCACCGTAAATTTGAAGTTCGCTGATTTGTTCAAATTCACGGCCTTCGTGCAGTATAGAGTCTAACTTCTTCCACAAAACATCCATTCTGTTCTTGTCTTGAAACAGCGATTCATAATGTGTTTTTCTGGCCCGTCGTGGTGCACTTGCTATCTTATTTGAGTTGTTCTCGCCAACAAAACTAAAAAGATTATCTAGATATTTAACAAAACAAGTCATGCTGCCATCAGGAGAGCAATATATGACACATAAAATGTTATGCCTATGCCACAAGGTCAAAACCTCGTAGCCATCAGTGACTTCAGAAAATGCATTGATTATTGTGCATTGTATTTGCTTTTTTACGTACATAGTGACTCCACCCCCTCATCTTGAAATGCAGCGTAAATTATAATTTATATAGTCGTTTAAGTTGTCAGCAGTATCATCTTTGCTATACCACGTTTGCGTCACCATAATTACATCGAAAGGAAAGCCAAAATGCTGCAATAATGTCCAATTCATCAAATTTATTTCGCAATGATTGTGCATTCAAATGAAACAAAGAAAAAGCAAGATTAGGTTGGGATCTAAAAATGTTCCCAACTTCGTTTGGTAAGAAATAAGTATTGTTAGTCATTAAAAGGGAATATAAACCAAGAGATGACGAAGTAGAAATCTCCTACACTTATTTCTGCAGGTCATCTTCACTCTACTACGTGCGCTCGCCCTCCATCTACTTTTATGACAAGAACATTGCCGTTTCTGTACCACACATGTAATGTTTCACCCTTGCCCATTCCTTTGTTGACCAAAAAAATGATCGCTCATGACCAGTCAGATTTTCTAAAAATTTTCTAAAACGAAGAAATCACTTTTAGCATTTCTCAGGATGGATCGCCTGTTGAACCACAAATCTCGAGTCTCCTAGTGTGAAAAACGTACAATGATTCCGTGTACCTTATCGGGCTTTGAGGCAAGCCTATGCACTGATACAACATCACTCGTGGTCAAGTCTGGCACGTTCAGTATTTTTGCAACATTGTTTGTTTTTTCAATCACATCTTTTCTTTCGGTCTCTTTCTCTTTCACCGTTTTCTTTCACCGTGAATTTCCAAGTTCTTTCGATGTGATCTCCACTCAAGTTTGTTCGCCTGTTCTCTCAGTTCTTTGATTTCTGTTCTTGCATTTTTTTTCTTCTACTTTTTCAACTCTTCCTCAGTTTTAGCTCCTTATCATGCTGAGCCATCTGGCTTATCACCGTATCATACTTGTCCAGCAGCTCTTGAATGGAATGCTCGTCCTGTCCACTGTTTCTTTAAGGTCTAGCAGAGTGTCCAATTTTTTGTAGCCGCCTCGGTGGCTCCGGGGCGAGAGCGCCGGCCTACGGATCCCCATGTGGCGGGTTGGAATCCCGACCGAGGTGCCCGCAATCTGACTGAGGCTTATTGCGGAGAAGGCGCTGTGTAACCGAGCTTTCGGTTGCACGTCAAAAGATCCCCAGGTGGTCGAAATTAATCCTCAGTCCTTCGCTGGGGCGTGCCAGATGCCCTTCGTTGGTTTGGCACGTAAAACTCCCAAATTTGACTTTCTAGTGTCCAATTTTTTGTTCATGGTCGCAAGTTTTATCCAAGGAGGGATCCAGGTCAAAATCTTTTTTTGTTTACTGCTCTGTCCGCTTCGCTGCGAGGATAATCTGCTGGTCTGGGAACGCCATGCCTTATGCCAGCTGTCTCCTTTAGACTTAAAAGTGGATTCAGCAGTTCCAGAGCATTTGCCCAAGTGATACGAAAACTCGCAATCGGAACACTTCATCTTTCGGTCGTCTTCCAGCAGTTCCTCTTTGCACATCAAGCAGACATCCGATTCATAAGCCATTTTGCTATAACTGTAGACGGTCTCAAGTCGATTGGCACTTTTAGCAGCGGCTGCACCAGTAATGGCAACAATAGAAAAAAGCAAAAAAAGAAAAAGAAAGAAAGAGATTAAATGATGTTTCTAACCTCTGATGCAGCAAAGAACGGTGTTATTAGCGCTGTTGTTTTTGTGCCGCTACTACTGCTGCTGAGTGAAGGTCTCTGGTCGGGCGGCGTCTTTTGTACCCGTGATCCCCTGGTGGTGGACAGCGGAGTGATCTATCCTAGGGACTTGTTGTCGCGTGCAGTCTGCCTTGCTTGTGTGTTGTGCTGGGTACTGATCAGCAGCTTTTCCTTTTGGTCGATTCCTGTGATGCAGCAAAGAATGGTGTTAGTAGCGCTTTTATTTCCGTGCCGCTACTACTGCTGCTCCATGAGCAGTGCACGGTGGTCTGAGATAAACTGCGCGCCAAGCGGGAGGGGCATGATCTCGCATCAGGTCACAGGAATTGGGAAGTTTGCGGGGAGGTAAGCCCTATCCAGACGGCTGTAGGAGCCATGGTGCGCCCAGGTGTACCCGAAGACTCTGGGGTTCGTAATCTCCCATCTGTTAACTAACTGAAACTGGCAAATAAGGTGGTCAAATTCTTTTGCATTTTATATCGAACGGCCCCAGCCCGGCCCCGGAAGTCTTGGAAGGAGTCAATCACACAGTTAAAGTCCCCAAGGAGAATAAAAGGATGGCCCTCTAAAAGAAATGTGTCAAGCGAATCCACGAAGGAGTGTGAAAACGCTGGTTGAGTGGGTGCGTAAACATCAATAACGCACGCCGGTTGCGAACTGAGATAAAAATCTAGGCAGATAACCTGGCCATCTAGGTCGAAAGAGCAGAAACTACTAGTAAGTAAGCAAGGTCGAAAAAAATCAAGCCCACACTCGTGCAGCGTGACAAACTGTAAGAAAAGATAAAAAGAGAAAGAAAAACAAGCTTTAAAATCTTTGACATCGCGTCAGTTAGTTTCCTGTATGAAAATAAGGTCACAGCCCAAACCCCGGGCAGAATGAATAACTTTGCGTTACTTATTCTCAATCAGAAGCCCTGAACGTTGAGGGATAAGATGCGGAGGGCCATTATGAAAAGAGAAAACACAATCATGGTCGAAAGAAAAGAACTGGTACGCGAGGCAAAAGTAGTTACGAGTAGGGCCTTTTAGTTACGGGGGATGGCGTCTGATAACGGGACTGTCTATCAAGCTCGGACGTCGAACCCCTTTTTTTCATACCTGGCAAGCTTATGGGGCCAGATCCAGAGTCTGACGAGGAGGGAGAGCCCTTTTGGTCGCATGGTCCAGCGCAAGGATGCTGATGGAGTTGCTCTCTGACGGCGACGACTCCATTGCTGTCCATATTGTCGGTGGCAGTCTCTATACCAGATAACTGTTTGCACCTTCTTCGAGCTAAAGAATTGTCTCCAATGTGAATTGAACTTGCAATTACCTAATTGAATTGAAAATAATAAAATAAGGCCGTAAACTAGGCACTGTGAAGACGTATTGGAATCGTCGTCACCATCTCTCCACATGTCAAGTCCTACAGTGTACTACAAATCATAGTAAATGATATAAACTTGAAAGAAAAATAGTTCCACGCTATAAACCATTGCAAATAACAAAAAAGACACGCTTATATACTATGTAGATGTAGCGACACGACTATCGCCGCAGGAACTCTGTTTCACCTACCGTAAAATTCTGAGAACGCCCACCTTTTTACCATACATAATGGGAGAAAAAAAGCTGGGTGGGCGATCTTTTGATCAATGTCGGAAAAAACCACGTAAACATGAGCAAAACACCTCTAAAAGGCCGGGCTTGGTTTATTTACCCAGTCACTGTCAGTAAATTCATCAAAAGACTCATCGCTCGCACTATCAAAGATAAGCTCGAGCGCCTCGTCAGCGAGGCTGTCGCTTTCCTTCTGGACTCCATTGTCGACGGACGGCAGGCGGTCGTGGAGTTCACCGTCTTCAGACCCGTCCAGACTCTGTGGTAATGCTGCACCGCTTGAACAGAACTCTCGATATCGGCCGAGATTGAAGCCCACGCTTTCCCCCGCAGGGGGCACCTGTGAAAGCAGGTGTTTGGAGAGTGGCGTCTCCACGGACCCCGAGCCATGCGGGCTCGCCCGCCCACGTCTGGCTGTGCGTGGCTTTCCCGTGTCTGAGGAAAAGGGCATCCTGGTGGTTGAGCCGAGCCCGGGGTAGGTTTGGACCCTTCGGGGCCCCCGGGTGAGGCAATACACTACTTCGGCCCCCGCTTCTCATAGACTGGAGTCCTGGTAAGGCCCGGCCAGGATGATTCAGTCTAGTCGCCACTTCTACTATCCCCTCCAATCTTTCACCTTTTACTTCCCTGTTTCTTCTACTTCTCTCTCATTTCTCTTACTCCTTTTTCACCCCTCTTTGGCGGCAAGGGCTAACCTTGGGTGGCAATGGACCTCTGTCTTGACCCACACTTGGGTATAGTTTCCCGGCAGCACTGTTAGCGTAACGTCTCCAGCCAAGCCCTACTTGTTATGGTGCGTTACCTAACCCCTTGTTGGGCTCGGTGGTGGGCGGTGCACCGCGGATTCCGAATTTCCTTTCGCCTTTCATGGCTTCCTCTCAAACCAAAACCCCTGGTTCTGGACGCGCCTCTAAGAGGCAGCGTCCTGAACTCTCTGTCATTGTCAAAGATCCTGAAGATGAAACGTTCCCGAGATTCTTGGTCATTCACTCCGAAAACCAAGACCAACCTCTTGCCAAACTGTCGCCTTTTGTAGTTGCAAAAATCCTAGACAGTAACATTGGTGCAGAATACAAGGCCAAGAAACTTCATTCCGGAGACCTACTCGTTGAGGTGGTAAGGAAGTCGCAGAGCTCGACGCTCTTGAAAATGACATCTCTTGGTGATCTGCCGGTCACAGTGAGTAAGCACAGAATGCTGAACACGGTTCGTGGGGTCATCTCGGAAGATGACCTCCTTTCGACCAGTGAGGATGAAATTTTGGAAGGCCTACGAGCATCTAAAGTGGTTTCAGTCCAACGCATCACTTTCAAACGTGAGGGCACTGAAGTTAAGACCAAACACTTGATTCTGACATTTGAGCGTCATACGCTTCCAGTGCTTGTCAAAGCTGGCTACTTGAACTGTCGCGTGCGACCCTATGTCCCTAACCCACAGCGGTGCTTCCGATGCCAGCGGTTTGGTCATGGGTCGCGCAGCTGTCGTGGGAAGGAGACGTGCGCTAAGTGTGGGAGCCACGATCATGTTGCCGACATTTGTGAGAACGAGGTTTGCTGTGCAAACTGCAAAGGTCCCCATCCAGCATACTCTCGCACCTGCCCCTTGTGGCAGAGGGAGAAAGAGATTTTGACGTTAAGATCAAAAGAGAATATATCTTACCCTGAAGCGAAACAAAGGTTGTCCTTCATCTCGAAGGGCTCATACTCTGATGCGGTGCGCAGGGGCCCTGCACCGCACATGGAATCTAGGGCCACCCAGTTTTCACTGGAAGACTTGGTGGGCCCTCCTCAGGCCCCAAACCTAACCGCGGGGAAGCCGTGTGCCCCAGCTAACACTGGGAGTACACATGCTTCCTTTGCCCCCCAGGCAAAGCTGCCGGCTGAACGGCCGGCCCGTCCTAGTGGGCCTTCTTCACGGGATGAGGAGCGAGGCCATCGCTCCAACTCCCTGGACGCAGCCCACCAGCCTAAGGAGCAGCATGGCTCACCTGCTGCTTCCACCTCGAAAAACCTGGGAAACACAGCTGTGGGTGACGCTCGACCCAGCACGTCGAAGCCGCCTTCGGCTGGGTCCGGACGTGGAAAGAGGCACGCACCGCGGGCTTCTGACCTCGCGAACAGTGGCAAAACTGCCCCTATAGAGCAGTCTTCACAAGAAGCAGTCAATCCTGCTAACCCTTCTGGTCCTTCATCGGACCAAGAAGAAATGGAATGGCAGACCCCTAAACAAAAACAGAAAGAGAAAAGACCGGTAATCGCTCCTCCTTAAGGCACAGCAATGTGACTAGTGCAACAAAAAGGCCTAGTCTCAACTTTTTAACCAAGCCTTTACATCTCTAATTTACATATCGACTCCAACCATGAGTATTCTACAGTGGAACTGCAGAGGACTATTATGTAATTATGATGATGTCTACTCTCTGCTTGAAGAACATCATCCTATAGCCTTCTGCCTTCAGGAAACTCACCTTAAAGGGGGACCAACAGAAATATTCTTCCGCCTGGCGGAAAGTCCTCCTCGCCCTCTTTCTTTCCCTTTCTCTCTTGTCTTGTAGCACGGCGAGGCGAGGGAAAGGTCCCCTTTTGCGCCGGCTTCTTCTGAGAGGATAAGCCGAGAAATTCCCCATTCTGAGCGACGGGCGATGGGTGTGGCAGCAGCGACCTCGTGACTTACAGGTATCTTCAGCTCCTATCGCGTAATCTGCCCTCTTTTCTTTTTTTTTTGGGGGCGCTCGCCAAGACTAGCTCTTCGGGTGTAGGTTTTACAAGTTTTACGGAGCTGCAAGGCTGCGCCCACGCAGTCACCGAATTTGAGCTGTCGAAGATGTTTATTTTAGGCCGTGGCAAAGTAAACGCATACTTGGGAGCTGCGATGCATCCCTGCACCCATTGAAGGAACGTTTCATAGATATTCTCGGTTGATCAAGGAGTTCAAAAGACATGCGCGAAATGTGGTGACTCGAATATGTAAGGATGACTTACATGTTCATAAAACATTCCATCTTCAAAAAAAAAAAAACGGCTTATCACGCTCAAACCTGCCTCAAATCGGGATTGATGGAAAATAAAACTATGTACCAGGTGCGGGCATCTTGTAGAAGGTTTCTGTTTTTTAGCAGCGAGCACAAATTATTGTGTGCGTCATTCACACTAATGATGGCCAACGAATGTAGATGACATTTATATTTACACATCCCAACAGCCACAGGAGGTGACAAGGCAGCAATGATGTGTGTCGATACTAAAACTTTGAGTGAATCGTTTTTAGCTCTTGGATAACCGTACCAATAAATAAGCTATAACCTTTCTGTAAGCATTCTTTATCGAGTGCGGCTATCGAAGCATGTTGTTATAGTTCAACGCTGCTTAAATTTGTGCCGCCACTTTAAATTATTTTTGAAGCATTAAACATAAAAAATAATCAAATGTAGCCAATTTTTTTAAACATGAAATGCATTTGTAATTTGGCATTGCAAATACATTTTAGGCAAACTGCCACACAGTTAGCACGGACAAACTATCGCCGGTCTTTCTAGTTATGTTTTCTTAGAAGTGAATGATGTTTAGAAAACTGTTGAGGCAAATATCTAACCTAAGTGGCAGAGCTCAGTGCCAGACAATACATGTTGCTGGGCAGAAATAGTAAAAAGCGCCGATGTCGGGTTCGGGCTAACAGTGCCGCGTAATGTACGCATACCGCTACAATATCAGCGCAAGCATCATAAGGCATTGGATTTATTACACAATTTGTTTTAATAAATGAAAGATTTCAAGAAATCGTCGCAGCGCCTTGATTATCACAGTTGACAACGAGTCACACTTATTAGCGGCTTTGGCTTGCTTTATCAAGTGATTAAAAGCAGTCATCTCCGTGGTTTCATAAAAAGTGAGATTCAGGCTTCGTCGGAGATTGCTACGGTTACACACGCATGTTTTTTCAGTTCCATCTCGCATACGCTTTTTGCTCAAATAAACAGGTGCATCTGACTTATCGCTCACCTTGGCCTTTAGCGCGACTGTTAACAAGTTCTGAAACAGACAAAGCAAAAGTGATTTAATTAACTCAGGATTTTAGGTTGAGCGAAATATTTACGACGTTCGAGGTTCCCTCAGTCGTCTTTTGTATTCATTTCCCCTCCCCTCACCACCACTTCCTTTCCTCCAAATAAACAACGTAGATTATTTTATGAACCACCAGTAATAGAGCGTACTCGCAAAATGCCTATTTGGCGTAAGGAAGGCCTTCTTTTAATGTTTGAGCAATGAACTGGTCTTACTGTGCGTGACACAGCTAGCACGAACACAATATTGACATTTTTACGCAAGGGCCATGCAGTATTTTGTGTATAGGAACAAACTGACGCCTCGTAAGTTGGTGCCCAATGGAAGCACTCTTTACCGAATTGCTTGTATAAAAATAAATAAACTTTTCAACTATAAAAAAAGATAACACCACTTTTTTGGGGGGGCCAAAAAATTTACTGATTTACTCCGCTACCGTTGATTGTGTAGCGGTATGCGTACATTACTTCGAAACTGCTAGCGCAAACACGACATCGGCGCTTTTTGCTATTTTCCCCAGCAATGTATTGGCTCGCACTAAAATCTACCGCTTAGGTTGGATACTCGCACCTAAACATCTTCACTTCTAACAAGAAAAAAAAAGTGGGAAACACCGGCGATCGTTTGTTCGTGCTAAGTGCGTGGCATAGGGTACCTAAAAGTTTTGTTTTTACAATGTTAAATACAATTCTGTGTCACGTTAAAAAAAATTGTCTGCTTTTGCTTTAGTTTTTGTGAGACACCACAAATACTTCGAAGCGGCGGCCCGTGGTATGGTACCAATACAAGCAACGTTGAACCATAACACGACACTCTAGACTCGCCAAAAAGGGGTTTAATATTGTATTTTCCGCTCCATAGCCACACTCGATAAAGAATGTTTACAGCGAGTCTAGCTTACATTCGTTGGGGTACGGACCGTACGGTTATCGAAGTGGCTAAAAGCGATCCACTAAAGCTTTCTAATATTGACATCCACCCTTGATGCCCTCTCACCTCAGGTGGTTGTTGGAATCTGTAAATATGAATTTCATACATTTGGCAGGCCATCATGTTCTGCGAGTTAGGCACACAACAGGGCATTTTAGTAAATCGTTTTCAAAGGTCCGCTACCACTTCAGGCGCGCGCTTCAGAGAATGCATCGAAGTGGCAGTGCGAGCTCCCGCTAAATATAGCGTGGCCTGAAAACATAGTCTGCTAAAGTTCTCCAATAATTTGTGCTCGGTGCTAAAAAACAGAGACCTTCTACAAGATGCCCGCACCTGGTACATAGTTTTATTTTTCATTGATCCCGATTTGAGGCAGGTTTGAGCGTGATAACCCGTTTTTTTGAAGATGGAATGTTTTGTGAACATGTAAGTCATCCTCACATATTCAAGTCACCACATCTCGAGCATGTCTTTTGAACTCCTTGATCAACCGAGAATATATAAGAAGCGTTCCTTCAATGGGTGCGGGGATGCATCGCAGTTCCCAAATATGCGTTTACTTTGCCAGGGGCTAAATCAAACTTCGACAGCTTAAATTCGGTGACTGCGAGGGCGCAGCCTTGCAGCTCCGTAAAACCTACACCCGAGGGGCTAGGCTTGGCGAGCGCCCCAAAAAAAGAGGGCAGATTACGCGATAGGAGCTGAAGATACTTGTAAGTCACGAGGTCGCTGCTGCCACACCCATCGCCCGTCGCTCAGAATGGGGAATTTCTCGGCTTATCCTCTCAGATGAAGCCGGCGCAAAAGGGGACCTTTCCCCTCGCCTCGCCGTGCTACAATACAAGAGAGAAAGGGAAAGAAAGAGGGCGAGGAGGACTTTCCGCCAGGCGGAAGAATATTTCTGCTGGTCCCCCTTTAAGCAGACTTCTTATAATTTCCTGAAGCCTTTTCACGTGTTTAGAAAGGACAGGCCCTGCACATCTCACGCTTCTGGAGGTGTTGCAGTCATCACCCCTAGGTCACTGGCATGCGTGGAAGTTCCACTTGACACTCAGCTGGAAGCAGTCGCTGCCCGAATTTTAGGTGACCGGTTGATCACAGTTTGCTCGCTATATATTTCACCCACATACTCTCTCAGGTATGAGGAGCTTGAGGCACTCGTGATACAGCTTTCTCAGCCTTTTCTCATACTGGGTGACCTGAATGCCCACAACCCCCTTTGGGGAAGTACCCGACGTGACACTCGGGGAGCAATAATTGAACGGTTTCGTCTTTCTGCGGACCTCTGCCTCATGAACAGTAAAGAGGCCACTCATTATAGTTCCACCACACATACATTCACATCCATAGACCTCTCAATCGCACATGCTGCCATTCTTTCACTATTTACATGGAGGGTAATTACCAACCCATATGGCAGTGATCACTATCCTGTAATGTTAGAGCGTACCCTTCCCCCAGCAACACTTTCCCAACGTGCCCCACGATGGAAATTTAATGAGGCCGATTGGGCTCGTTTTGAGCAGTCTACATTGCTTGCCTGTACATCACTCGATGAAGTCACAATAGACGACATGAATGAACTTCTGAGCAAGCACATCCTTGCTGCAGCAATTGTCTCCATACCAATGACATCGTCTCGTCTTCCAAAACGGCCGAAACCTTGGTGGAACAATGAATGTAGTAAAACACGGAAAAAGCAAAACCAGGCATGGGGTAGGTTTCGCCGCTACCCCACACAGATTAACCTTATAGAGTTCAAAAAAGGAAAGCCCGGGCTAGATACGTACGAAGGCGATCCAAGCGCACCAGTCTTTCAAGCATATGCCTCCTCAATAAATAGCAGCATAACGACAAAAGAACTGTGGGATAAAATTCATAAAGTAAATGGCATATATCGAGCATTCTCTGTCCCTCTGCTGACAAAAAATGGGCAATGCCCAGAAAGCCTAAATGAGCAGGCAGACGTCTTGGGAGAGTACTATTTTGTATTCGTATCGAGTTCGGAACACTATTCAGCTACTTTCCAGCAGCATAAGGTGCAGGCTGAAAAGAAGGCCATCAAAACAACGGGAGGCGAAAGGGAGCCATATAACACCGCTTTCACACTACTTGAACTTCAGATGGTTCTCCTTAATTCTAAGCCTTCAGCAGCGGGGCCAGATGACATTAACTATTACATGCTTATGCACCTCCACCCCTTTACCTTGGAGATTGTTTTATTTCTTTTTAACCGTGTATGGCAAGAGGGTTTGCTACCGCTTGCATGGAAAAATGCTCATATTATTCCTATTTTAAAGCCTGGCATAGATCCTTCTAAAGTATCTAGTTACAGGCCCATTGCCTTGACTAGCTGTCTTGGAAAAACTTTTGAAAGGATGGCCAATAAGAGGTTAATGTATATATTAGAAAAACACGGCCTGCTTGATCGGTTCCAATGTGGCTTTCGACCTTCCAGGTCAACCATAGACCATCTCGTACGACTTGAAACCACCGTCTGTGAAGCCTTTGTAAATTGACAGTTTTGTATGTCTGTTTTCTTTGACTTGGAGAAGGCTTATGACACTGCCTGGCGTCATGGACTTCTCATTGATTTATATGCCTTTGGCATTTGTGGTCAAATGCTTGCTGCTATTAAAGACTATTTAAAACACTGCACCTTTCAAGTTAAACTAGGATAGGAACCACGCTCTCTAGAGAATTCCTGCAAGAGAATGGTGTCCCTCAGGGTGGTGTGCTTAGTGTTACCCTTTTTATAGTCAAAATTAATTCTCTTGCCTGTGTTATTCAAAAATCGGTCCAGTATTCCTTGTATGTAGATGACATCCAGATCTCTGTGTCGTCTTGTAATTTTTCTATTTGTGAACGTCGGGTGCAGCTGGCAATTAATAACATGGTTAATTGGGCAGACAGAAATGGATTCGAATTTTCTACTGAAAAGACAGCTTGTGTTACTTTTTCACGGGAGCGGGGAGTCTTACCGGGACCATCGTTGACCATTTATGGCCAACCAGTCCAGAACAAAATGACTCATAAGTTTTTAGGCCTTATGTTTGACCAAAAATATACCTTCATCTGTCATATAAAGAAATTGAAGGAGAGTAGCCAAAAGGCATTGAATGTCCTGAAGGTTCTGTCTCAAGTCATGGGGATCTGACCGCTTGTGCCTGTTGCGCATCTACCGCTCACTTGTTCGGTCCCGCCTCGACTATGGATGCACTGTTTATGGATCGGCAAGGGTGTCTGCCCTGAAAATGTTGGATCCTGTCCACCACGCGGGCATACGGCTCGCCTCAGGAGCCTTCCGTATGTCTCCTATTCATAGTCTCTATGTTGAAGCAAATGAATGTTCCCGGAAAAAAGAAGGGCAACTTTGAGCCTCATGTACTCGTTGAGGATCTGCTCAGTTCCAGAACATCCATCTAGGGAGGCTATTGAGCAGCCTCGCTTTGAAAAAACGTTCGAGAACAAGCCGAACACCATTCCCCCACTTTCGATAAGAAATAAGAAAATAGCAGAGTCAATAAGCCTTGATACGAACCTCAGCGTAGCCCAGTATCTCAACAAGATTGCCCCCTGGGAACATGTCCTAATTGACTGTGACCTCTCACTGACAAAATTTAATAAAAGGAAACACCATGTGAGGTGCTCAAACAAGAATTTTCTGAACTGCAAACTAAATACTATCGTTACAACAGCTTCTACACTGATGGCACAAAGACAGACTTGTATGTCGGCTGTTCACTGGTGGGACCCTCTGTTGAAGAGGTTAGAAGAATTAATAACTCAGCAACAATACTGACTGCTGAACTGTATGCTCTCCTTCTTGCAGCAGAACATATCATTGAAAATAGGGTTGCCTTCGCAGTAGTTTACTGCGACTCTCAGTGCGTTAAGATCACTCACCTCTTCAAAAGTCTCAAAAACCCTCTTATTATAGCACTTCAGAACAAAATAATTCTTGCATTAAAATATAAATTGAGTATAGTTTTTTTGTTGGGTTCCCAGTCACATTGGCATCCGAGGAAACGAAGAAGCTGACCGTTTGGCGCACACCTGCATCCAAAGATCTATTGATTTTTCAAAGATTCCTCATACAGACTACCGCCCATCAGTAAAGAAATTTATGAGACGATGCTGGCAAGATGAATGGAATGCAGCAATGTATAACAAGCTGCATAGTGTAAAAACCACTGCTGGGTGAATTGAAGAGCGCACGACACAGAGAACGTTTCTTCGAGGTTGTCCTGTGCCGACTGCGAATCGGTCACATGCACCTGACCCATGGCTACCTCCTGCGCGGGGATGAAGCCCCCTTGTGCGAATGTTGCGACAAAGTCCTAAGCATTTTACATATTCTCATTGAGTGTCCTGTGTATGACAGAGAGCGTCTTATTAATTTTTCTCCACTGTATAAAGAACATGTGCCACTTCACCCAGTACTGATTTTAAGTGATGAGCCCCTTGTGGCATATAAAAGTGTTTTTAAATTTTTGCACTCCATCGGCATTTTACACATACTATAAGTGTTTTAATTAGCATCTCATGGCCATCGTTTGATGTTTTGTATTTCATACACATATTTTATTCAACAACCGGCTACTAAAGCCCCTTTCTTCTCTCTAAGCCTAAGTAATAAATAGACTAGCTCTTGGCGCTCTATAGCCTTAGTTGCTTTTGCGCCACAAAAACCTAAACAACCAACCAACCAGCCCACGCTTTGAAGACGAAGCGGACGATGTCCTGTGAAGATGGCTTGTGTGGGTTGCTCTTGGTGGTCACCGCCCCTTTCCGAAAGAACAAAGCCCAAACGGGCTGCATGATGGATGTACAGCTACCCGGTATCAAGACGACGTCTGCGTCCTTAGCTTCAAGCGCCTCCGGGGCCGCTTACATTTTATGAATGGGCGCCTGGTCAAGGATGAGCAAGTCAAGGACGTCGTCCTCGTTGGGTCCCCAGACTCGCCGTACCCATTCCAGAAACACTGGCGTGGTCATCCACCCATTCTTGGATGACGTGACTCGCGTGTTTGCTAGGAGCAAACCGTAAGATAAATGATTTGTAAATGAACTGCTGCAAATGTGTTGCATTTTCCCAAAACAGCCATGCAAGCGGCCACCACGAAAGCCACCAAGAGCGGCGACCACCACGAGACAAAACTAAACTGGATTTGGCTGTATGGGGCTCAACAATAAAATCTTTGCCAAGATTTCTTTCTTGGCGTAAACTGCGTAAATGCGGTTTTTCGCTGCTACATTCGTTCTACGTGGTTGTAAGCGTCTACTACTTCTTGTTCTCTAACCATGCAATAATTAGTAGATGCGACCTACCTGGAATCCGTAACGAAAACAGCACTTTTGGTGGGATCCAGCTGGTTGGTTCTTTAAGGACGCTCAGCGCAGGCAGCTTTGTTCCTGCCGCCGTTGCACACAGGGACACCACCATTCCTCGCTGTGCACAGCCGGTGTTTGCAATCCCAATGCTGGGCTCACCGGCAGCGTTGTTGGTCCTTGAAGCTGGTGAATCCATCCGGACCATTGTCTGGCCCATGTTTGCTATACAGTAGTCGGAATAATCATGCTTCAGGCGAAGCATTTCAACAGCTCTTCGGAACACCGCTATCGCTTCGGCGTAGTCAGCAGGGAGCTTCTGGCTTTCGTTTGTTCCAACCCGCATGGATACATTGAAGCGTTTCTTCCACTGAGCAATATAGTGGCTTGACGCTTAAAAGTTGCCGAGTCTCATTTTTGCAGCTAGCTGTCGCACGTGCTCTTGCTGAACGCGCGACCGGCTGATATTCAGTCTCGAGGAAGTCCATGAGTGCGTCGCCGACCTCTTCGCTAAATACGGGGCCGTCCGTTGCTCATCGCTCTTTTCAAGTTATTCTTCCCGTGACACTGTTGCAAGAGCAATTGGTACTTGGTATTCCATGTCTCTGCAGCGACTGGCGCTGTGACGTCCATGATGTCGAGGACGCAGCTTTGCAGCTGCCCTCCGAGCAGAAGAAAACCTTCGATACTGAGAGCTGCACCACTAGCATATCGCCCTCCCTTGTGGGCTGTCCAGGCGTGTGGGGCCCTCCTGGGATGTGGGCTCCATTGCCGCAAGCTGCAAACTGTCCTGGGCACCAAAGAGGCTACAGGCAGATATCGTGAGCTCTGTGGTGGAACGTGGTCGTTCTGCTCTGCAGGGAGGTGTCTCATACAAAATGCCCTGTGTCGCCATAGACTCTGCGTGCCAGGGATAACCTCTATGGCGCACTGAGTCCCCCGTTCCCTCCATCCTGGGCTCGTGGCTCGTGAGAACCAGGCAGCACTCACCCTGCGTCATGGAGGAGAGGCTCTGGCACTGACCTTGGTCCTCAAAAGAAGGACTTAGGGGGCCTGGGCTCCCTCAACGGTACCGGTTCACTGACTCCTCAATAAAGGTCAGGTCGACGGTTGCCCCTCTTGGACCGTGGTCCAAGGCAGATGAGCAACCCTTGGTGGGATGCGTCATCTAGAATGGCACCCTAGGGCGACAAGACCAGCTTGTTCGCCCTTGTGCATGCCAGGAAGGTTTTCCACAGGGAGCCACAAGTCAGGACAGCTGCAGCAGGAGAGCAGGCCAGAGGGCTGTGTGAAGCCGAGTTGTCCAAAGGCCGTGTGGCAGCCAGGCAGGTACCAGCCAGCAGGTCCCTGGACCCCAGGCAGCAGGTCCTCAGATGCCAGGCTGCCCCGGGACCAGCAGGCAGTGGGACGAAGGCCAGCAGGCAGCGGGACCGAGGCCAGCAGGCAGCGAGGTTCCACAATGCAGGAAAACACCAGGTTCGGCGACGCAGCAAATACAATGTTCCACAAAGCAGGAAATCTGACGAAGAAGGACAAACTTTTAAGAAAAATTTTATTGACGTTTGGTACTAGGTCACGAAGGGTACAATGACAGGTCAAAACGAGGCGCAGGGACGAGCGGACCAGGCCGTCTCGGAAAAAACTTGACGCGACGCCAGAAAAGTACTACAAAACCACCGGTATTCTACCAGACAAGGGGAAAAATGAAACAGTCTGAATAAAACCGTCCTCGCGAAGGCGCGTGCTCCACTTCGAATTCTGGTCGAGGGAGCAAACGATAAGGAAATGCGGCCGTGGACTAAAGTAATGTAGTGGCAGGACCACCTGCGCAGGAACTCATGCTTGCCTAACCGGAGAAGTTTGGAGGCGAGGTGGCGGAGCAAGGCTCCACCAAGCTGGGACAGGAGGGGCCACATGGCTAGGTATGCCACCGTTGGCCCACTGCAGCACAGCGATTTCGCCAGAGAACGAAGTGTTCGAAGGCCTGAGAAGCAAAGCCAGGCCACCCCGTGGGCACCGGCCACAGAGAGCAAAGTGGCGGACTCCCAAGGAGCGAAACTCGTGGTGAATGTGGCGCCAGAAGGTTTGTGCTACTGGACGCGACTGCAGGACGTGGAGAAACAAAGCACCGCCCGGGTGACGAGCTCGGTGCCCCCGTTCTAATAAAAGCGGAAGAGACAAGAAGAGTAGCGTTGAATGAAATGGGGAAAAGGGATTGCGACGTGAGCGGTGGAAAAGAGAGGGCCGTAGAAAACTGCCTTAAAAAGTTAAGCACGATCTCGAAGAGACAGTATTTGAAACATTTGAAGCATTTCTTTATTTCCATCAATGATGGAAAAAACCAAAGGAAAAATTTGCAGCTTGACCGGCCCTTGGTACCCGTACAAGGCAAGCAACACTAACACAAAAAGGACATCAATCAATAAAACAAAATAATGAAAAAATACAATTAAAGGTATGTTTTAAGTATTATACAATGCAAGGGATATCATTCCTGCTCACTGACATAACATCAATTCCTAATGATGCGATGTGATTTAGTAGCTTGGGAAGTGCATGTTTAATTCTTTGACGTCCTAAGTTCGTGATTGTGGTATATGCCATGGATGTATCCGACGGGTTTGATGAATAGAATCGTGCAAATGATGATGAATGGAATCGTGCAAATGAAGGTCAGCAATGGCGAGAAATGTTTCATATTCACCTTTCATGGCAGACTGACTTAATATTAATCGTGAAACATTTTTTGAAACATTAAGTATGGAGTATTTTTCAAAGAGGCAAGGATGGGGAGGTTGAAGAGACATTAGCTACAGCTCGTAGAGCTTTTTTTAATATCCGAAGTAAGTATAAATTTGTTGTGTCGGTAGACCCCACACTAGATGCGCGTAGCATAACATGGGATAGAATAGTGATTTAAAGAGTTGGAATTTTGGCATTTGTGGGTAAAATGTTTCTATATTTATTTATCACACCCACTATTCTAAAAAGTTTAGTTCGAACGTGTATAATATGGTCGTTCCAAGACATGTTATCAGAAATAAATACACCAAGAGTTTTTACATTTTCCTCATATTGAATATCAGTGCCATATTTCAGAAGAGAGGATGAGGTTTGAGTTCTGGAATGTAGTTGGAATATTATAGCCTTGCTCTTGCTAGCATATATATGAAGGGAATTTTTATACACCAGGTTTTTAATTCTGAAAGCACATTATTTATTTTGCTAATAAGATGTTTACTATTTGAATCAGAAATGATCATACTTGTATCATCTGCATAAATATTAAAATCGACACCAGAGCCAATAGCAACTATATCGTTCATATAAAAGAGAAATAAAAGGGAACCTAGAATGGCTTCCTTGGGAACGCCGCAATTAATGTTCGGGGAAGAGGACCTGTGCTCGTTATGGAAACATTGGCAACGGTTCTCAAAATATGACCTTAACAATGAAAATGAAATGCCCCGAAAGCCATACGAAAATAGTTTATCTAAAAGTATACGATTGAACGCTTTACTAAAGTGAAGGAAAACGCCAATCGTTGACTTTTTTTCTAAATTTATTTATTTATTTACCCTCAAGGTCCGAAGACATTACAGAGGGGAGTGGGAAATACAAAGGAGTAACAACAGGCAAAATAATAAAAACAAAACAGCGCAAAGACGACGAAGTAGAAGGAACAACAGGACACAGCGCTGACTTTCAACTGAAGATTTATTCGTGTAGGCGCCTGTTATAAATAGCAAACATTCCACCCGAAAAAGTCAAGGAAAAAACACAAAAGATATATAACATGTCACGTTTTCAATATAACACTGTCACTGCTTTGCCCTCGTCGTTCTAAGAACTGCCACTCCTTATCCAGAGCAGAGGGAGCAGGAACGACGGCAGCTGGCGGGGGCCTGGCGAGTGGGCATGAGGTGATGAAGTTGGGGGTGGGGGTGACACATCCTTACCCCTTTGCCTGTCGAGCTCCCTGCGCATTACCTCCGCGTACTGGGGCTTCTTGCGGTGGTCCCGAACGCTCTGCCATGTCCTTCTTGGCATCAAAGCAGCGAGCTCCTCGTCACTACGCATGCACAGAGGTGCCTGGAGCTCGCACAGCACGAGGTGCCTCTGTGTCCCTATCTGTCCAGTGCCTTGCTTCTGGTGTAGGGGAGATTTCGGGCGGAGTGGCTGGTGCTAAAGTAAGATGCAACAAACTCTCGCCTCGCCGCTGCGGTCTTGGCATGCTGAGGGGTGAGGGGTGTGTGTCTGTCTGTGCGTCGGAGGAGTCCTATGCTGATGGTAGTGGTTCCCCTGGATGGGCATGGGGGGCTCGTCATGAGTAGGTATCCTCAAATCTGGCCGAGGCAACCTGCGCCGGAGCTGCTCTTGCTGCAACAAGTCCCTATAGAGCTTGCGCCCCTTGATGCCCTTGATTATTTGCCAAGTTACCCCTGTGTAGCCCTTGGCTAGTTGTTTGTTCACAAACTTTATTTTGGTGGGCATAGAGAGTTCTTGGATCGCCAAGGTCCTGACGTCCTCTGTGGACCAGTCTCCTGCCGGTGGGAGACGCAATGCACCGGTGCTGCTCGGGGGGGGGGGGGCACTGACATGCCCGCTGTCCTGGAGTCTTGGGACAGCTCCAGATTCTCAGTTTCCTCTGTGTGACTTGCAGGTGAAGGAATGGGGGTCTGTGAAACCCCGCTACCGGCCCTACTGTGGGAGACCGCGCTTGTCCCTGTGGTTGAAGCAGGTGATTCTGATGGTTTCTTCCGACACCTGGTATAATGGGATGACATGGAGGTGCTCTTGGTGTAAGTCTTGGTGAGGCAAATGGAGCACCTCCATACGAAGTGACAGCTATGAACAGGTTCGTAGTGTTCCCCCAGAGAGATGCAAGAGGTTAGTTGTTTGTCGCATAGGTGGCAAACGATCTCCTCTGGGGGATACAAACCTCTCAATGTTTGATAACGCGCTGAGTGATGTATGAGACCCTGCCATGCTGAGATGAGTAAGGGAAGGAAAAAAAAGAAAGTTGAAACTACTTCCTTAGCCGCTTGCGGCAAGTGGGTATTTGAACTAAGGGTAGGCTGTGAGGCCGAGGGGGGCAGTGCCTGGTATGTGGCCTGTGCTATACAGGCCACGGTAGCCTGTTCAAACGGTACAAACTTTACCAGAACACCAGACTATGCTAGTCCATGGGACCACGCCACTACGTATAGTGAAACCCAGCTAGTGGTGCCCAGCGTAGTCCCGAAGCGTAGACATGGTCTACAGGGCTGCATGCCGAAGCAAAAAAAAAGGAAAAAGAACTACCGTAAAATCCCGAGAGATAGCCCACCTAACATCAAGAGCAAATCGGGTGAAAATATGGAGTGGGCTAACTTTCAATGTACAATCAAGAAAAGTTTTAAAAAATTGCTATTTTTAGGTTGTGTCCCTTCGAAGCTTGTTGGAACGAGAATACAGCACAATCGAACGACGGACCAGTAGAAGAGTACCGTAAATACCCGCGAATAATACAACATAATTTGAGGACCACGAAAAAAAAAATTATCCGCGTATAATACGAAACAAAATCAGGTCTACGTAAATATTCAGCGTAAAGTATGACCCTGGAAGTTTTAAGAAAAATGTTTATTTGCATCATAATTGAACCTTAATCACTGTCATCACGTCCGTCAGACTCCTTGTCCGACACCTCCTCCCAAAGGCAGTCGTCTTCAGTGCCGTCGAGCGCATTTGAAATCCCGCACTTGGAAGAACGAGCGACGAGCGAGGGCCGACGCAGTGAAATCCGGCGCAGCGCATAAAGCGAGTAACCCAATGTCGGCTCGCCAAAGTTCTCATGCAGCAGCTCGGTGTTTACGGCGAGGTGCCGTTCACGTTGCTCTTTACAAAGTTAGGGTGAAGTGCCGTTCACGTTGCTCTTTTACAAAGTCTCCCAGACTTGCCTCGACGTCGGCGAACACGCCATTCTTCAGGCTCCTAAAGCTTCTTCTTGTTCCGTTGCACGCAAACAGAGCTTGCTTTTGTCGTCTCCATCCGCGGATGCTGCCCTCATTTACGGTGAATTGTCGTCTGGCTGCCCTGTAGCCGATGCTTTCCACAACCAAAAGGACTTCTCTTTGAAGGCGGCCGATTACTGTTTTCGCGCCGACGCCATCGCCGAGCATGACTGTGGACGGATGGTGGTGCCTCGGACATTGTGATTTTAATGATGATGATAGCTGTTTTGAGCGCCTTATTGCTTCGAAACCGAAACTATGTCAAACAGCGTTAGATTGCACCTCATCGAAGCTGAAAATTGTTAGGACCCGCGTATAATACGAGCCGCAAATTTTACATAGCAAAATTTAAAAAAAAGAAACAAATTTTATTATATTTGGGTTTTTACGGTATACACAACACTACTATTACTAGTAGTGGGCTATATTTCGGTGTTTAAAAGAATATAGCAAATCAAGACAAAAATAGGGTGGGCTATCTTTCGGGGGTGGGGCATCTCTCGGGATTTTACGGTACGTTTATTTCGGCTAATTGCCGAACTGTGCTCGATTACGCAGGGAAATTCCCCCGCATGCTGCTAACCTAAAGGTAAAAAAAACCTTAGTGGTTAACCACCCCTTACATAAAAAAAAAAAGAAAAAGGAAAAAAGTTTTCTTTGCTGCTGGTCAGACAGAGGTTGTGGAATCCACGAGGATGGGTGGAACTTACCGCCCTCTGTTGACCGCCGGCGCAACTAAACATAGTCGCAAGCACTCTCAGTCCGCACGCAAAATCAGGATTGAAAGCCGGCAAAGCTGCCTTGAAGAAAAAGAAAAACAACTTAAGGCAGTGGAACCAGTGTCGTTTTTGTGTGGTTCAACACACCGAGACCTAAAAAAAACGTTCAGGGTACCAAACAACGACCGACTAGCACAAAGCACGAACTCCGGCAGCTAAAACCTAGCGACCGCTGAGGGGTGAAGGGGGCCACAACGGCCAGCTGCTCACGGTTTTGGAGATGTGCTGAGATTGTGCGTAGTGGACTTGGTAACCTCCGAAGGACAGCGGGGGTTGTGCGGCGGTGTCCGGGTGCACTCAACAGTCTCGTAAGAGTGGAGAACCGGCCGAGGACCTTACGGTACAGCATTGCAACCAGAAGCTCGCGCTGCGCCTTTGTAGCATAATATTCAGCGTTCGCTAGGAGCAATGTCGTGCTCACGGTAGCCTGCGGTAACGCTATGCTAAAGCTGCCTATTTCAAGTCATCTGTGTGTTTAGTGGTTTCATTTATTGCTCTATCAGAATGAGTTATTTTAATATACTGTACATTTGTGCGCCGTGTTATTTGCAGTGTTGTAACCTCCCTCGCCAAAACTGCCCGTTCTAGTCTCGTCACGGACGAGGCTAACACAGACATGCTTAAAATGGTTCGAGCATTTCTTTATATGCCTTTGCAATTACCTGAAAGCAAGCACACATATTCAGCCTTTAAAAAGTGCATGGAGCAAATGGTCATGTTCCTTGTAACGGCCTTAAAATATACCGTTCCGCGACCAGTTTTCTGCTACTTAAAATAAACTTTTTGTAGACCGTAAGCTGCTCTACATTACTGGCGGGAGCTTTTGCTGTTACGTTGAGCACAGATTGAGCTGGCGACCACAACAGCAGAAATTTGCAGTGTATGCAATAGTATATGAAATGTCCCTAATGAAATTAGACATCACAGTCTCTTTGTGCAACTGCGAGAATTCCTATTTTAACACGCTCACTTTTTTAATTAAAACTGCTTCACGCACGAACACGCCGACCACAACCATCCTGTAATAGCAGCACCAAGGCATCAAGGCCGACAGTCCTTGCCACCATCTTTGCACCGCCACTGTCGTCCCCTCTCCTCTGGTTCTCTGTTTGTCCGCGAGAGGGTGAGTGGCGGGCTGGTGTTGCGAATAGACCTTTTAACCTTCCGTCGCATGGGCGCTGCCATTAAAATCGCGTGACGCGGCCGCCATAAGGTGCCTTCAACTCGTTGCTCCTCTCTGTCCTCTGCAGCTCTGCAAAGTCATTGTTAAATGGTTTTCGACACGTTTCTCTGCCTTGCTTTGTGGAGCGTTGTCTGATACTCATTTTTACTACCTGAAAACTGCATGCTGCCATTATGTGCACAACTTCTGCACTTGATTTACTAAAGTGTGTTGACTATTTGCACTGTCAGCATTCCAGATAGATGCGAGAAAAGGAATCAGCGTTAGCACTGGCGCACATTTAGTATGTAGGGAGACCAATTATTTATGAGAGCACGAATTTCCTTTAGTCATAGTGGCTGAATAAGAAGCGCAAAGGCATATTTATGATCAAGCATTTATGATTTAAAAAAAAGAAGTCTAATATAGTCAATGCAAGGAGCTACTATGCGTGTTTCCTGAGGTCATGTGATCTCCATCATTAAAAAATTCAAAAGCAGTTGCTTTTAATTTATTATGATGGCAGAGCATATCTCCTCCCACCCCTTTCCACTTCAACGGAGCAAATGTTGGAGAAGAGGTCTCCTCCTTTCCAGCGTTCGCTCTACTAAAGTGGAAAGAGGTGGGAGGAGCTTCCACTTAATTCTCGACCTGTCACCAGCCATAGTTTTAGATTTGTGACCCTATAAACGTGATCGCAGGAAAGGCCGTTGAACGAAAGACGACTGTCCTTTCGAGTAACTTCCGCTTATCTCCCGCCATGGTTAAGTAACACCGTTTTTGCCGAGGTCACCATTGGCCAGGGCCCTGCAATTAGGAGTACTGGGCTATCTTTTGGCACTTTAAGAAATATAGCTAATTATGCCAAAAATAGGGGTGGCTATCTTATAGGGGTGGGGCATCTCTCAGGTATTACGGTAAACATTGCTTGATCCGTTCATTCATGAATTTAACGAAACTATCCATTGTGCTAGGTCTCATGTCTGCAGTCATTAAATTTTCTTAAGATATCAAATTCAATTTATTTATACACAGAGGGTTGGGCCACACAGGTGAAAAACGTGTCGCAGACGGCTTGGGAGTGCCTGGCAAAAGCGCCTGAGGAATGCAATTTGTGACGCCGAAAAGAAGCAGTCTTCATGGAAATCACATAAATGCAACATTGTCAATTCTCTTGCGCCATTTAATTTTATTCCGCAAATTGTACGGAAGACAGAAGTCACACTTAACTGGACGGGTTTGTCTCTTATCTCATGTTCTAAATATGCTGCAAGGAAATGTTCATATGGCAGAGATTCCCAAGGTCAACATCGTGGAATTTTGCTAATGAATGCTTTAGCAGGGCTAATAGTTAAGAAAATTTCCTACTCGGCACAGGATGGATTTTCAAAACATCTCTCAAGACTTCAATTTTTTAAAGAAACCGATGGAGACAATATCGCTTCTTTGCATTTTATGTGTCATTACAAGGGAGGAGGGGAACAGTGACCACTAAACTTGCGAGTTCATTGTAGAAGGGTTGAGAGCTGGGCTGCTTGGTAAGCATTATACTTGGTTAAACTTAGCAAGCAATGTGAGGAAACTAGAATACAGGAGACTGTGTTCTAGTTTCCTCATGTTGCTCGCTGACTTTAATCATGTATAATTGCGAGTTCATCTGTTTTCTGTGATATAGCACATTGCTCGTCAGGTTGTCGATCCCCTTTTTCACTGTGCCTCCATGCATTAGTCTATTCCTTAGTTTATTTTTGTGAAAAATAGTGTTGGGTGGTATGTCCAGTATGGCCATACTGGTCCACTATTGGCAACTATTGCAGTCCGCGGTGGAAGCAAAGCCGTCGCGCAGTCTTAAAGCATTTTTTTTCTCGAAGTGAAAACACTTTCTCGATAAACAAAGTTCAGTTTCGTCCGATTCATTTGTGTGTATATCACATATAAAAAAACAGAAAAAATAAAAATGTTGAGTGGACATGCAGGTTCGATCTCGTGGAATCACCCAGCGTAAACTTTCATGAGTGCTTGTAGACAGCCACAACCAAAAGAAATGGAAAGATATATTTTCTGACAGCAAGCAATAACACTTAAATTTTCTTATTCGTAACAAAATAAAAAAGAACGTGGCTTTTTCATAGAAAAAAAGAAAAAAATTTTAGCAGCGGTAAGAAACGAAAAGCGCCGGAGTCAAGACGCTTCGCAACCACCTCTTTGACCGGTTACAACTTTTGTACCAAGCAAATGATGCAACATGTTCTTGCACTTTCTTTTTGCCTGGCGTAAGGAGAGTTGTACCCCAGAGTTCTAATGGAATCGAGACCAGGTTTTTGTTTTATTGTTTTTTCAATATGGGTATTTTTTGAAAATGTATTTTTTCAAAATAATTTTTGTATGTTTATATTTTTATCGAAAGTTCATATTTTGCAGGAATAGTAAAGATGCCCTGGCTTGTATTATGTGTACATCACATAAAAAAAATGTTGAGTGGACCTGCAAGTTCGATCTCTTGTGGAATCGCCCTAAGAGACCTCTGTGATATTCTTTTTACGGCTGAATACCATTTGCAAACATTAAAGTGACAGCATGCCTACTCTGCCGGTGCGCTCTTTTAGACAGCAGTCATGAGGCGCTCGAGCAGAGCCATGCTGTTATCAGGGCTTCCACTCCTGTGCCAATTGCGCCATTTTGTGGCAAAGAGGTTTTCCTGCACCATCCTGAAAAATTTGCAAAAATGCGCGAAATTGCGCCAAAAGCTCCAAAATCAGGAAATGGGAATGGGACGGCATCTAGCGCCGCCTATCCCAGTCAAGGTGAACTTCACTGCAACAAACTGAAGGACACCTAGAGCTGCGCCACCAATTTTTTTCAAAGCGATGGGTGAGACATTTTTTGGTTTGTTTGTTGACATATGGAGTAGTTCCTCCGTTACACTCCTTGACGAGCATTGCTGTCATAGGTGCTTCTTCCTGTTTCCAGTTGAAGGGTTCATTACGTTGTAGGGGCCACCTTAGTACGTCTGTGAGTACGGACGATTTTCGTGAGGACAGGATGGTGCGGACCGACGCTATGAAGAAGGATGATCCTCGGTGACAAGCCTCGCTGTTTACCGAAACTTGTTTCCATGTTTCAGTGACTGGTCGGGCCCACGTGTTGTTGAGCTAGTGCTCAACAACACGACGGCTCCCTGTCGATTCGTTTGAGAAACGTATCTTGGCAACGAAGTTCAACGTGCGTTGCCTCCAATACTTCTGATGCCTGGAATCACAAGTATGTTTCAAGCACGACCGCTTGACGATCAGGTGACCGTGTTTCAGTGTGTCATCGTATCTGGTTGCAAAGTCTGCTGGACGTTTTTGTCGCACTCGACTCTGAGGTGTTCCCGGAGGCTTACTGAGTATGTTTCTTTTGCCATAGGTAATTCGAGCGTGCATGTCGTAAGATAATACTTCTAACCTTAGAACTAATGCTAAAATAACATTCGTTCTTAACCTCTCGCTATGCACGTTGCATTATCCTCAGTTTCGTTTCTCTGATCGTATCGGGGTGCATATCCAAGTGCTTCTTTTGCAGCATAAGACGAGTTTAATGTAACACATTTTAAACGCTCCTAGTTGTCCCGTGTAGGCTGATAATTAACGTAGTACATTTAGTTAAATGTTTTTTACGATTTGACTTTTTCGGGAACGTGCCGCTTCTGCCCTGCGATGAAGCATTAGAGCGAAGGTCACCGACGCGAGAAGTGCGCTTCCCAAACGTTTTTTGCTCAGTGACAACACTGCGATCATTATATTATACTTGAGTGAAAAACCTATACAACATTTAGCTGCATCGAACATTGTCAATCTACACCTAGGTTCTTTAATGTACTAGACTTGGTACACAAGTGCTCAAAAGTGTTCCGAAAAATTATATTTAGAAGCTCCAGAGTGCTACAAAATTCACATTTAGGTGCTCCAAACTGCCCCAAAATGAACATTTTGGTGCTCCAAACTGCTCCAAAATTAATATTTGTGTGCTCCAAAAATTGCTCTAAATCTGGTCGTGGCAGTAGTGCCACTGTGTTATGTTGCTGCTTCGGACTGGCCTCTACGTCGGCAAACACCTCGAGCAGCGAGTCGGGGGCGGTTCCCGTCTTCCTCTTGCTTGATGTGCCGGCCGAAGTATGCTGGTTAGAGGGTGTGGCCATCTTTGAGGCAAGTGAGGAGGGCCCTGTTTCTGCCCCTCACGAAATTTCAAGCTCAGTGCTGAAACAATCTTTTTTTGTGTGATGCTATGTTTACTATACGCCTTCCGAGTACTTACTCGGTCTGTCCTTCCTTCTCAATCACCCTTCCCGGCACCAACAATACGGTTGGTGTAATGCGGTGCTCCTTCTCGAGAATATCACAAGCTTTCTAAACCACAGAAATTGCACATTTACAATTGGTGATCAAAATGAAGGGTTTGCAAATGTACATGCTCCTTATATTTGAAATGCACCTAAAAGTGGCCCGACTTATATTTTTTTAAATTTGGTGTTCTTGTAGGTTCTTTTAAATAATTTCCGCTTGTTCTCGGCCTGCTCAGCTATGATAACCCCTCAGAACTCCGGCAACAGTGTCGGCCAGCTGCTGCCTCAGGGCTTGTTTGGTCCGAAACATGATTGTTACTATTAGCGTGTTGTAAACTAACCTGGAAAGGCATATCCGAAACCTCCCTTTGTTCCGAGACGTTCCTTTAGTTTCTTATAAGAGCCGATTAAAAACTGTTTTCATGGCACTCCACAGCTGCCCGTCAACGTCCGCCGTGGACGAACATACAGCCCAATTCTTTGTTTTGCCTGGACTAAGGTTTTTCATGTGTTTGCGTTTGTCTTACAAGTAGTGTTAAATGCGCCAGTGCACGAGGTCCGTGCCTCGAGTGGCCCTTGAAAGCAGATGGCGGCGCAGCACTGTAATGAGCTGCCCTTGGAAGCGAATGGGGGCGGAGCACCCGCTCCTAGCGCGTGCCTTGCGCGTTTCCACAACAATGGTTGGCGGTACTTGAAAGTGTGAATTTTATCGAAAGACTTTGTTCTGCACTTTGGAGAACAGAGCAGGCCGTCACGTACCACCAAAGACAAGGCGTTTAAAACGAACCTTGGTGTGCACAATAACGAGGCATTTGCATCTCCTTCACAGCAACCTCCATACCTCTCGAGAAAAAAAAAGTGAGAAACGTTAGCTTGAATTTTTCCTTATAGGGTCATGATTTCTTGAAAATTGCAGTAAGATACATCGAACGTTAAAAGTAAGCAACACAAAAAATACAGCCGAAAATATATTTCGAAACATAAATGCAAAACACTGTTTAATATTATATCGTGATACAAACATTTAAATACAATATATATACTTCCAATATGCTACCTCGATGCATTTGGATTAGGATAGTGCCCAGCCCTGGGCTCGTGCATGATCGAACGACGCGCTCGCTTTTCTGGCCGCTGCATTCATAGTAACCTGTTCGTCGAAAGACATCCTGACCTACGGCATCTTGTCTGCTCTGAATCTTTATTGATCTGACCCTGTCTGTTTTGACCTTCTCTGCTCTGACGTAGAAGCAAAATTTGCAGGTAAGTTCTTTTTTTTTTACCATTCATGTCCCTGATGTGAAGGTAGAGTTGAATAATGGTTCTTTGACGCCTGCTTTTCACATGAATATCTTTTTGTACGAGTATAGACCGCTCTAAATAGGGTGTGGATTTATGAATAACGGTCTGGTAAATTTATCTATCAGTGTGTTTGAAAGGAGGCGTTGGTTTGACTGGCCGGGGGGGGGGGCGGAAAAAGTGATCTAACGTCACAGAAAGATGTGAAGTCACGTCACGGACAGATGTGACGTCACGTCACATCTGTCGATTACTTTAGATATATTTATGCGCTATTTTTTCTCGCTAAATATACTGGAAATAATAAAAGGCCACTCCTAGTCTAATGCACGCACTGTAGTCGGATTGGTTATTCCACAACATCATTGAACTTTTCTTATAGTCCTAGAACATATGTTCGAGATGATATGTCTTAAACTCCAATTTATGTCAATCATATTTTACTGGGTGTCCAATAAAGTTTAGCTGTAATGAAACCATTAGTATTGATCGGAGACGTCTTTTCCAATGTCATCATTAAGAGCCTTGTTTTTATTTATTTATCGGATACAATAGTGGGAGACATTACATGACTTCAAGACGTTGCTTACATTTGTACTCCTAGAAAGAAAACTACTCCGATGAAAGATAACAGCAATTTGTAGACAGTAGTTATTTTACTATTTTGCCTTTACAATCATTTTTTTTAACCTGTGTGGCAGGCATGGGAAGAACAGCTACTTTGGATACTCGAAGAAAAACGGGTCGAAGTAAGAGATCGCTTGGTCAACGAGCTAGGTACAAGAAAATGAAAGTAAATGAACAGAGGTGCGTAGACAATTTCAACTATTTCGTTTGCTGGTTTGTTTCATATTTCAGAAGAAAATACTCAAGTAAAATAATTGTGAACATCGTTTTATCTATTGCCTCCTTCCCACCCGTGCATCATGTAGTTAAGAAAAAAATAGTAGTGTGCATCCTTTATTTAACTATATTATTTTTCATACTTTGAGGATAGCTGCTACATTATGAGTTTAATCAACTTGGCATTGCTTATTTTCTTATTTCAGACCCTCCGAAAAAGTTGCAGTTTCTGCTGAACCACAGATTCACGCGACCTGTAGTCATAAAGAGTAAGTTGTATGGGCGTTTTATGGACGTATACATATGTGGACACTCTTAGCTGATATGTGCGATTACCGGTCATCTGAAATGTACCGCCTCAAGTTAGCAGCTGACACCAAGGATTATTGCGAGATTTTGCATGGTAGCATGTGAAAAAAATTACATAGTGTTATCAGTGACTAGATCTCTGCGCTTACTTTTTCAGACTTGGGGAGATTGCCTCTGCCAATACAAGACATGACGCAACTTCAAGCTGCTGTCCACCAACCGATTCACATGACGCAAGGCCCGAACCATCTGTCCACGAAAGGAGAATTGTTACGGATCTGGTTGGAATACTTGAAAGCCACTCGAGAGCGGTTAGGGAGCATTCTCAAACGTGCCTATTTTGTGGAGAACTTGTGTTCTCGAAAGAGATCAGAGTTGGTCTTGTGAGCACGTTTGAGTACCGCTGCTCTCAGCAGCCTTTGTGCCCTTTTATTCATCATGTAAGCACAAAGGGATGCGGAGGGGTTTGGAAGACGTCAACGCCAACGGTCAACGAAGATTTCGCCCGAGGTGCACTCGCCGTAGGTATTGGCTTTTCGCAAGCGCAAGAACTGACTGCATGCCTCAATATTCCCTTCATGTCAACAAAATTATATAAAAAATGTGAGACCACTGTCGGGAATGAGGTAGCATCTGATCTTATGTGTTCAATGAAAGAAGCCGCCATCTATGAGGCGCAGCTGGCACGTGAGAGAGGGGAAACTCCTGACGCTGAAGGATTCTGGAGAATCCCGGTAATAGTTGACGGGGGCTGGAGCAAACGTTCTTATGGCCACGATTACTCGGCCAACAGTGGTGTTGCAGTCATAATTGGTCGGTACAGTAAGCAGATTCTGCACATAGGAATCAAGAACAAATTCTGCACTGTTTGTCAGCGGGCACTTCACAAGAACGAAGAACCTGGACCGCACAAGTGCGCAAAAAATTGGATATCAGCTTCGACAGCCATGGAGCGAGACATAATCCTTCAAGGGTTTAATGAAAGTGAAAAATTGTACGGGCTTCGATACACCACACTAATAGGAGATGGTGACAGCAGCGTCTATACTACCGTGCTCGCTGGGGCAAATTACGGCTATCTCGTGAAAAAAATAGAATGCGCAAATCATGTCGTGAAGTCGTACACAAAGAAGCTTTACGCTTTATCTAAGGACAGCAAATCTTTCCCCACAAAGGAAGGCATCGATGCCAGAAAACTGCTCACGACGTACAACATCAAGGTTTTAAAAAACCTTGCCAGATCAACAATTCGACGCCATGCGGAAGCCGTGACAGCTGCAACTGCGGGTGCCGTAAGTGCCCTTCGTAGTCAACTGAAGAACGGTCCGTATCACGTGTTTGGAGTTCACAACAACTGTCCAGCCGATTTATGTCCGATGCAAACAGGAGATAAAACAGACAGCACGGAGAAGACGAAAAAGGGCAGGTTGCTCATCAGCTCGGGCCTTATGGTCGAACTCCAAAAGGCAGTTGACATTGTTGCTGATAAGGCAGACACCTTAATCCTCGACATGACTAGTAATGCTGCTGAAGCATATATGAGTTTTGTAGCAAAAACTGTGGGTGGCAAGCGCGTCGACTTTGCAAAAGGGCGCGGATACGAACGTCGATGCCATGTAGCAGCCCTTGCATACAACAACAGAGGAGCCCTACTGAGATCAGTTGAACATCACAATAAATTGTCACGGAACGCAAAATCACCCATGGTGAAGCTTTTGAATAGAAAAAGAAAGCAACAGACGGTGAGGCACATGCGCAAGAAGATTCGCGCGTTGTCTAAAGCTCCCGCTGCTGGGCCCAAGTTCTCGTGCAGCACAGACAAGGACTACGGACCACAAGCGCAAAAACCGGACATCGATCCGGCGATATACACTGCCAAACGTGAGGAGTTCGTGAATTCTCTCATATTATCAACAAGGGAGAAACAGCAGCTTGAGGTGACGACGAGAGCCCAAAAAGACTGTGAGGAGTGGCACCAAGAACGAAGGAAGAGGCTTTCCTCAACATTTTTCTACGATGTCTGCAGAAAGCACAGGGCAGGCTTCAAGTTTTCCAACCTGGTTAAGGATAAACTCTATCCGAAAAAGCTGCACACACCAGCCATGGAATACGGAGTCATCCACGAGCCTGACGCTGTAAGAAAGTATCTGAGTCGCAACCCTGGTGTAGTGTTTAGATCCTGTGGCCTCATTGTTGACAGCGCGAACCCCTTCCTATGTGCTAGCCCAGACGGACTTCTGAATGATGACGGGCTGTTAGAAGCAAAGTGTCCTTATACAGCCTTGCGCTACCCGACAATCGCTGAGACGTCACAAAATCATAAAATCGGCGTGAGGATTTGTAAGAAGGGATGTTTGTGTTTACCTAAGTCTCATCGTTTCTATTATCAGATTCAAGGTCAGCTCCATATTTCAAACAGACTGTACTGTGACCTCGCCGTCTGGTCTCCAACAGATTTTATTGTTTTGCGAATTGCAAGAGACGCACATTTCTGGAATGTTGCTGTGCCCAAGCTAAAAGAGTTCTTTTTTAACTACCTTGTCCCTGAGATCATCGACCCTCGACGAACCAGAAATATGGAGCTAAGGCAAGACCCTGTGGTCTAAGAACAGGACAGCGCTTGATTGAAGACAGCTTTCTGCTACTCGGAAGCGCAAAATCATCGACATGAAGTTCCATGAAAGCCGAAGTCAGGGGCGTTCATTGCTTGTGGACTCTGCAACATCATTACTCCTTTCACTCATGCGTCTTCTGTGTACAAAGCTGTGTGCTGCCAAAGAAAGAACGGACTGGGTAATATGTTGACTGAAATATTATCTCAGCTTCAATTTTACCGAGACTGTGCATATTGCTGTACCTCAGTTGCAGCGCTTATCGTGTATAGACTAAGTGTATGTATTGTACTTTTTTCTATTGTGTATTGTTTATCTCATGCTGTATAGAGCACATACGTTTCCTGTCGGATGAGGATCGAGTTAATGTACATCACGTTGTCTCACTTGTGTCCCATATCTGTCCCACTTGTGGAGGCACCGGAGAGAATTCGCACTGCTGTGTGTGGAGCTATTGGGTCACTTTCCCTGACCTTGTGGCGAGTGTCATATTATGCACACTTCTTGCCCTTTTATGCCAGGTTTATTTTCCTAAAAATCCCACTATTCCACCTTGATTGAAACTTTCTGAAAACGGTTGGTACTTGGGTTCGTATCGTTCGTCTCTTGAGGGGTTCTGTCTGCTGGGGAGTAAGTACCCTACAGCTGCAGGGGTATCGCGGTAAGCTAGCAGTGCTTTGTGAATGTTCTGCGACCTCTTGAGCAGCAGCTTCGCAGTCTGTGCAGTCTTTTCCACAGCGCCATTAATCGGTGGATAGTATTTGCGACTTGTTACATGGTGCAATCTCCACTCCCTCTCAAACGACCTGAATTGTACAGAAGCGAATCGAGGCCCATTGTCCGACCAGATGGGAGCAGGTGCTTCGAAGCGAGCAAGCATTGAACTGGGTGTTTGTGCGATGTCTTGGGTTGTCCTCTTGAGTTGCGGAAGTTGAAAGAACCTTGAAAAATTGTCCACCACTAACGAGGTAGTTGTCTTCGATTTCGTACATGAGGTCCATTCCAACCGCTTCCCATGTATGATTCGGTAGTGACGTGTGTAGCGGGGGCTTTGTGCCTGGCATTTGGCGCTTTTTGCACGCTGGACAACTTGATGCATGGCCTTTAATGAGCTGGCCGATGCCAGGCCACCAAAGGAACTGGCGGGCTCAAGTTTTGCATCTGCCTATGCCCTGGTGGCCTCTGTGCAGGATTTCCAACACCTCGCTCTGCCTACTTGGTAAGATTACTTTTCGATTTTCCTTGGGGAGAAGTCATGAGAAAGCTCGGCATGATGCTGTACTGCCAGAGGCAGGGATAAATCTGTGGGCCAATATGTCGTAAAATAGTACCTGACTTTTTCAATATTGTTATCTTTTTGTTACGCCTTTGATTCGTTGCAGCATGTTGGCTGAGGCAGATGGGAGTTCTATGGCGAGCGACCCGTGCTCTTTAATGGCCGCGTCGAGGCTTCTTGGGCTGCTGCTGTCCGTTTCTGATTGCGGCTTCCGTGAATGTAGATCTGCTGTGTTGTCAAACTTACGCAGCCTGTTTCGCAGACATTGTAACGTGGACTCAGCTCATTCCGTCACTTCGACAATAAGGTTGTATGAGATGCTTGTGGTCGGTATCTACCGTGGTTCAGCTCGAGGCTGGTGCGTTACTTATCTTAAGTAGACCTCCCCGAGTGCAACATGGCTTTGTGTACCTGAGTGGTTATTTTTTGCTGACAGGCAGACTGACGTAAAGTGTCCTTTCTTTTCAAAGCCGTTGCCAATGTTGTCAGCTGCTGGGCACTTGGCCCGCGATTGTGGACGAGTAGTAGGACCGCGCCATTGGCATGGAGAGAGAACTCCTTCGTACAGTTGACTGTCAGGAAACGTTTGCTTCTTGTTGCTTTTGACTCGCCGCGCAGAAGTGTGAAGCTCAGCGACGGTCGCGTTTGACTGCGCTAGTTGTCGCAGTTCCTTAGCTGCTGCGTCACTGTCGCTGAATGGCGCGCCGTGGAGATGGCGGTTTCTAATGTCCCTTCTGCGTTGAGCTGGAGTTTTTCACTCAGCATGACATTGTTGAGTCCCACAACAAGTTGATCTCTTATTAGCTGTTCTTCCAAGTTCATGTAGTCGCACGTTTCTACCATCTTGTTCAAGTCCTCGACACATTCGTCGGCAGTTTCGTTTGCCCCTTGTTTACTGTTTTAACTTGGCCCGTTCGTAGATAACGTTCGTACACAGCATGAAGATTTTCGCGAACGCTCGCGTCACGGCATCGTAGTTCACTTTTCAGCGTCTGTCAGTTTAAGCGAGGTCAGCACGTCTTCCGCCTCAATGTAGAGTTTAAAATATACAACTGCTGTAAAATAGTTATGCGGATTTATGTCACTTTGTTGATAACACAGATGTAGAACATATCCTGTCGCGTATTCTACTGTAGTGTGAAGTGTTTGTTTAGTATATTGTGCAACTAGAGTAACGTTCACACGCAAGAAAAAAAAACATACGAGTGAACAAAAGGGTATACAATCAACACGGCCTGTAGTTGATTCTTCTTTCCGCGTGTCTTTGTAGTTTCAATGCAACCGAATGTATGTAATATTCATTGTATACATATTTCAAACTTCATTATTAGTTTGTCGCGAGGGGTGTTTCATAATGATCTTGTTTTTTCGCTGCCTATACCGGCAACTTAGTGGTAGGTAGATATGTCCACTTCTCGATATATTCCCCTGTAACCGAATATACTTGTACCATCGGTGTAGCAGCTTTTTAGTGTCCTGCCGGTATCACCTTTTAGTAGTGTGTCATACCCACGCCTAGGCATGCAGCTGCTTCCAACTTAGCAATGACTGCAAAATGGCACGTCGGAAAGATGGTCGAATTCAATCAGGCATCGGCTCATTACGGTGTCGCGTGCGATCACGTGAAGTCGTGATTTACCGGGGCCCGATGGGGTGATGCCATTTTTCCGACGCATCGTGCGACCCGCCAGACGTTTAGTCCTGCTTGGGTACGACCCGACTTGGCCCGCAGTGATTACCACCTTTTCGAGATCATAACGAAACCCTGCAAGCACGCTATTTCGCTGCCATTGATGAGTCGGAAGAAGCTGCCCAGGCGTGGGTGTGACGCACAAGTTAAAAGTGCCACCAGCAGGACACTAGAAAGCTTCCAATCCTGTAGTGCAAGCGCATTCGGTTTCAAGGGAAATATATCAAGAATATTGACATATCTACCCACCTATAAATTGCCAAAAAAAAGGTGAAAATAATTTGAGCCCGTGTACGTATGTAACTAACTTTTTGTAATTGAGAATGTATAGTGCAATATAACGCATGAGATTTGTCGAATGTGTATAATACAATGCTCTCTCTACCGGTGGTCGATGACCAATGTATTTTTATATAATCGTCGAGGTTTTTATTTATTTTATGGAGGCATATCACCGCCATGTAGCTTCTTTAACGAGGTGTTTTTTTATAATATGTCTTATTATTGAGGGAATTGAGTCTTTTATTTGAATTGTTAATAAGACAAATCTTCCATAAAGTTCTATACGTTTTCACTTTACTCGCATGTCTAAATAATAATAATAATATTATTGTTAATATTATAATTATTATAATAATAATAATAATAATAATAATAATATAATGATAAATAATAATATAATACGAAGAAGAATTAATAACAATAATTCAGTTTCTAGAGGGACACTTCCTTTAAATGACAGTGTCGCTTTTTATATTTTTTTAGCCCGTTGATGTCGTGAAGATTACTGCCCCAAATTGGTTCACAAACGAGTGGGGGCAGTACGGGCTATTTTCTCGAGATCGTGGCCAGGCAGATACATGAAACCTGTTTTGTTTTTACTCTATTCTTCAAGCAGGAACGCGTGAAAAAGCGCGTCCCTGCATGAGCTCTTAGCATTGACTCTTCTATGACGGCAGTTTGTTTACTTTTTTATTTTTTTCTCGTGAGCGCGTGTTGTCGGCAATAACGTAACTATAGACAATTGCAAGCAGAGTGACAGGCCGCCGCCATGCTTCTGTTCGTGCGGGTACGCCCGTGCAGTAGCTATACTTCGTTTCACCTTATGTTGTACCGCAGCGAAGGCTAGAAGCGCGAGCTCATAGCGTTGGCAGCTGCTCTTAAGTGCACGAGAGCTTGTGCCGCCGAGATGTGCCCCAGAGCAAGGAGCTCGCGCTTGTAGCCTTTCCTGCGGTACATCATAAGGTGAAACAGAGTATAGCTTGTTAAAGCTACTTTGACGCGCACGCTGCACGTGCTCATGGGGCACCAGTCGGGGCTCCATGCTTGGAATAGACCGACTGCTAAATTACCCAAGCATCAAGGAGAATGCTGTGATTGGTGTTCCACGCGCCACACGCGCACGCATTCCCTGTATAAAAGATTCGAAGTAGGTAACCAAAATAAAGCGGTGACGAACGCGTGTGCAAGATGCATTTTGTTTTAGGCATTTGCTTTAGAAAAGTTACTACTGATGAGGCCAGCACGTGCGGCGTGTGGAACACCAATCCCTGCATTCTCCTTGATGCTTGGGTAATTTAGCAATAGGTCTATTGTGTACAGACCTTTTTAAAAAAGGGCTCCTGGCCGGTTACATTTTTAATGTTCGTGCGTATGGAGCGTTCGTCGCTTGTTCGTCGCTTTGCGAAGCGACGAACATGCTCATGTTGTGCTGAGGAGATCTCACGCTGGGCTGAGGACTTGTAAATATTGGAATTGTGTATTCGGCAGGAGATCGAACTGTAAGGGGCGCTTTATCGAGCTTGTTGTCCCCAGAGCCCGATGTTGAACAACACAGCAACAAAGAAACTGAATCTCGCCTAGCACGATCTGGGCACGAGCACGTCGCTTTGACCAGTGCTATTGGTCGCAAAAGGAGCGGCCTTCGAATCAACATATTCAATGTCTCTGATCAAAAAAAAAAAAAGAGTTTGTTGTTTTTACAGTTGAAGCGTACCGCTAGAGGCGTGACTGTTCAATTTCCTCCCCTGAAGTCTGTGACAAGCAAAGAATTGAGTGCAAGCTCCGCCTCCAGCACGCGTTTGTTGCCTTTCCCCGGGCTTCGGCTGGCGCGTTCGATGATGTGTTACCAAAGGCAGAAAGCTCGAGATTGAGGCGGAGCGCGCATTAAAGTCATGTGCAACAAATTCCGCTAGTAGATTTGAAGGTTTCCGTGCGAGCGGTTTCGCTAGGATCGTTATCCGCTTGTACTTTTTCGCCTGCAGGCGACAGGGAAGAGCCGTTTTCGAACGAGGCTCTTCTGTGGAACTTTTCAACTGATGTATCTAAGAACGCTGTATAAAGTAACATCCCACTTAAAAAGAAAAAAAACATTGAGGAAATTTTATTTGAACAAAATATTGATGCTTCACGGCGAGGTTTGCAAAAACTAAACATGACAAAGATTAAAAACAAAAGAAAATGCTTTGAAAAGAACAAGGATTCTACAAGATTTAAGAAATATCAAGGTCGTAGTGCTGTGACCATAGCGCGGGCCAGCGCAGTGTTCGGATATCTTCAATTTGTGAGGAGTCCCAGCGGCACACTGCTCAGGGCTCCAATCTGTGTCCAACGCTGGCCTCCGGCAGGGAATGCAGAAACCCCAGCGGAAGCTTCTTATGATAGCTGATGTTGGTTTGTACGTCCTTTTGTCTCTCATTGTGAGGAATAATTGGAAGACAGCGCCCTTGTTCGAGGAGCAGATCTTATATCTCCATGTTTATTTTTATTCGGTAGCCAAAGTGGACGTTGCAAACAAATATAGAGAATTTCAAACTGGAAGTCCCCAAAACACATTTCTTTTCTTCTTTCTCTCTCTCTTGACCATTTATTAATAGGGATTCAAACCAATGCCATTTTGCCTGTTATAGTTGTGGATAAATTTTCATAGTAACGCAGTCAAAGCTATGGGCGCGGGTGCGTTTGGGCCCCTTGAGTCCTTGAGTACCCATCAAAGCTGTGCACCCGCGCTCTTAACTCCTGAAATGCCACAGAAAGTTGTCCGCGAGTATAGTGGATACGACGCGCGCTATGTACGTTTCCTGAAGCCACAAACTTGCGCGTTCTGAGGTGTGAATATTGCAGCCAAATTTATGATTTCGTAAATATTGGAATGGTGTATTAGCGACGTCCGCGCCCAAAAACGTCGCTGTGTCCGGCTTTCCACCATTGAACAAATCACAGGCATAAGATCATTGTTAGAATGTCAACCTCGACGGTACTTGTTTCAAAACGAGATGGCTCCTAGCTTCTACTATACTTTTTAAAAACACCGTCTTGCTTGTCGCATCTGATGGTAGGTAGCAAGGGTCAGAATTCGTGGCGCCATGGCGAAACAGGAACTGACACCATCGTCAAAACAGGAACTGACATTGTGTGACGCTTGTGGTATTCATATCAGTGAAAAACACTTGTCAGCAAGAAAGAGAATATTGTTTTGTGTTTGCTCACAAGTTATTTTTTTTTCTTTCTGAAATAGGTGCTACAGGAGCCCACAGTGTTACCTGTTTTGGCGATGTTAGGCTTAGATGGACATCGGCTCAGAGAACATTTTCGTCTCTCAATTATCTTTTGATCCAGGTGACGTCATGTTCTCAAACTTCCTCCTCCTTTCCCAACCGCTATCACGTTCTCACGGCGTTTGAGCTTTCTGTGATGCATAGTTTACTTACCGGGGGCCGAAAAAACACGGTTCTCTTTTCACAAAAACCAAAACGTGTCCCAGAGATCTCCCTACACGTCTTCCGCGCCCAGCAGAGATACGCGAACAGATAGCAGACGACAAAATAAAACAAACATTCGTCTACATTAAAATTTATTTTTATCGAATAGATAAGTTTGTTTGTTTCTAAATGCGAACTGCAACTGCATTATCGTTCATATATTTCACTAAAATGATTATTTATCGGGGTTATCCTGCTCGCCGCCAGCCCCTGTCAGGGCGTTTTTGCGTTCGCCTCACCTCCTGGAGGTGAGTTCGCAAACTAGTATTCAGATGATGAGCAGACTAATTTAGGACATAAAAAAAATGCAAAACTGCCACTTCATTTTTTTATTTATTTATCTAGCTTTAACTTTAGCCCTAAGAAATAGACAAATTGTTTTGCAAACTAAGATTCGCGTGCCCAGTTTCAGGTATGTATACGTTTGGAATTCGAATTTTGTGAGGCGTGCCAAATGTGCTGGTCCAAACGGCCGCACCGCCGCACCCTGAACTTTCGATAATTTCGAACGTGGTTGCAACTTCGAATCCAGTCGGAAATCAGAGCTTATTCTACGTTATGTAAGCCACTATAATTTACGTCTCTACTGGCTCGTATCTCGCGCCGCCCGTTGGCCGCTTCCGGCAGCGGCGGACGCAGTGCGAAGAAGACCTAGCTCGAGATCGGCGGCGAACAACCCGTGGCCCGAGATTACCTCGAGCGCCCGACCTGCATGCGCAGCTGCGAGCATGCAACTCGATTGTTCCGGAAAAATTCTGCGCCATCTATGAGGAAAAGGGTACAAATAAATCGCGGTTGAATCCCCTTAAATCTGTCATGCGCTTGCTGTGTATGTCGACAAAGTGTATTACCACTTTTGAGATGTTATAGACCAGTGAGTTGAGAATATTTTTTTTTTCATATTACGGGTTGTTGAAGTTTGTGTTCATATTGTATTTTAATGCTTCATGTACTCCCAATCGAGGTATTTTTTCTTCATAGACTGCCTTCCACACAAAGAGACAGTTTGCTATACGCTCGCCAGTTGCAGTGGCACCTTGGCCGTTCCCAAACGCGCTCGGCCTTGCACCTTACGCAACGCTGGTCCCCGCATCAGCAACACGATGACAAAAAACAATACACCAGTTTATTGTTCCTCTCACCATTAAAAAAGTGACAGAATTATTGAGATTTATTGTCTATTTTTTTTCTCATTATATCAGTATCGCGTGGTTTCTTTCTCAGCTATTGCTGAGAAAGAAATTTATTCTTAAATTAACATAGTGCATCACGTGATTACGATCGAGTTTCGGGTTTCAAATACTTCCCGATATTCTGCCGCTGGTAAGCATGAAAATGCGGCTCTGTCGGCTGCTCGGTTGCTTGTCGTTTCGCGTAGCAGTTGCAGACTTGACCCGCGGGAGGTTTAGGGCTGTGGTTTGTGTTTATCGTCGTTCGATTGTGTTGTGTGCGCGAGTCAGCACCAGTGTTCGCGGTAACGCATTACAAGGAAAGGGTTACCGGTAACGCGTTACTTTTTCCGGTAACGTTGTAACGTACTCGTTATATTTTCAAAACTGCAATTGGTAACCGGCTTGTTATTTATGTCGAGTAACGTGTAAGGTAGTTACTTTACTCGTCGCGTATTCTTCCCAAGACTTAAAAATATTACACTTCAACATTTGGCGTGTTTTAGGCGCCAAGCCAGCAAAACTTTTGTCGTTGTTTTTTTCGTTTTCTTTTTTGTTAGTATTTATGTGGAACCGTAAAAAAAAAGATACGGTAATTCTGTTTAGCTTCTCAATTCACATAATGCAGCTTGAAATATGGCGCTTATGAATACTTGTAACGTCAAAAAAGTAGCATATGTTAATTCATAATTAAGAAGTAACGCAAAAGTAAGGGGTGTCACCTTTTAACAGTAGCGGAACTTGCAGCAAAGAACAACCACGCCATCGACTTCGACAGAAGTTTCGTACTGGACACCGAGTGAAACTGGAAAAAACGACCCTTTTAGAGATGTGGCATATTCAGCATACAAAAAACAACCTGAACCGGTCGATCGGTACCCTCTCCAGCATGTATACATGGGTTGCACGTGACGTCATATCCTTCCTCCTTTCTGGTGGCCGTGATCCTGCTAGTTATACTTCGTTTCACCTTATGTGCGAGCGAAGGCAAAGCTGGAAGCGTGAGCACGGAAAGCTCCGTGCCTTCAGGCGCTTTGGCTCGAGCGCGCGAGCCGGGCAGAAACGCAAAAAAGCGCTGGTCTCGCGCTTCTAGCTTTGGCCTTGCGCTCGCAGATAAAGTGGTAACGCAGCGGAGCATGCAGGCTGTGCTCACTTCCGTTTCCGCTCGCTCACGACGCTCGTGTACTGCTCGTGGAATATGCACAGTAAAGGCTGCTGCTCGCGGAAGTTCGGCCACCAGAAAGGAGGACCGAATTACGTCAGTGCAACCTATGTATATTTACTGGCTTCGAGGAGTCACAGAAAGAAGAAGACGATTTTAACGGCAGCGACCAAGAGAAGAAGATAAAGACGAACACCCAGCCAAATCATTCACTCGTGAACACCGTGCCCGTGAACAAGCGACCGAGCAGGCCGCGAAACCGTTTGGCGAAACGTCGGGCTATTTAAACTCAGTTGGTTAGAGGACCTCCAGCTTCTTTTAATAATTTTCACCTAAACAGGCAGATTTTTGCCGTAATTTTTACTTTTCATTCAGTAACGGTAAAGGTAACGCGTTCATTTTCTTTTGAAGTAACGTAACGCGGTAATGCGTTCCGTTTATTTACAAGTAACGGGATACGTATTTCGTTACTTTTTTTTGTAACGCCTACAACACTGGTCACCACCCGCCATGTCAATTGTATGCGTTGTGAGACGCTGCTGCAACACTCACAGTATGGCAGACGACCTAAGTTTCGTAACCTGCCGCCCGAGCCACATCTTAGGGTCGTGTGGCTTCGAGGCATTGGCGTGTGGCTTCGAGGCATTGGCCGCGATGGTCCGGACGACATCGGCGCATGCCTGGGTCACGTCTGTTGCGGCCACTCTTTTGGGGGAGACAACGAGATCAATATTCAAGTGCGGCGAAGCCTCGGCCTGGATTTTTCCAAGAGGCTCTTACTGCTTGATGTAACGGACAGGAGTTAGTCCATCTTCAAGGTGTCTGATGTTGATAGTCATTAATGACACAGAGCATCTCTGGGAGCTTACTGACTTTACGCCATAGTTATTTCCACCCCCTCGTCGTCTTCTATCAAAGCTCAACAGCACAGTGTCTGCAAATTCTCACTGACCCATCTGTTTATATCACTAGCACGATGGGCATTGCCCATTAGAAATGTGCAACTGGCAACAGCAGCTCTAGGAACACCCAAGCTCAGCTGAAATGTTCTATTTTGTGTGTTTGCGTGATACGTACTACGCCTTGAAAACCCTTGGCCTTTCATGTTCCTGAAAGTGGCTCATTTCAGGCCAGTCTTCTGGACATTATCACACATGGCTCGTAAAGCATGTAGAGTGTTCACCGAGTTTTTATGAAACACAAAACTGTCTTCTTTCATAGCAGAGCTATTATTGTGGTAGCCGAGCAAACGTTTCGTGACGTGGCACTCAACAAGCCATCTGGAACTGCTACATGAATAAGCCATTGTTCAACTTCCTCCAGGATGGTGTTGCCATAAGAAAACACACAATTTGTGTGTCCTGTATGTGTTTATGAACACTGTATTGGTGAAGCTTTCACATACAGTGTTCATAAACGCATACAGGACACAGGAATAGTGTGTTTTCTTATATATACATTATGATTATATACGGCCTATATACAGCCTTATCTGGAGTATATACAGCCTTATCTGGCGTATATACAGCCGTATCTGGCGTATTTACAGCCTTATCTGGCGAATATAAAGCCTTATCTGGAATATATACAGCCTAATCTGGCGTATATACAGACCTATCTGGCATATATACAGCCTTAATTGAGGTATAAACTTAGTTATCTGGCGTATATACAGCTTTATCTGGCGCCCGGTTTTCAATATATAAAAAAGTAAAAAAAAGTAAAAAACGAGAAGTGCTTTGTTAGCAAACTCTGAATGACTCATTGTTCGCGAGCTAAATATTAGCACGAATAATCCCAAACTTCAGCTTTGGCAAGCTTTAGTTTGGAATTATTTGTGCTAGTTTTCACGAGGATTTTAATGTAGCTTAATTATTTCAAAGTGTTAACATTACGCCCGAATAGACAATTTGCTAAATCCCCCATGCGCCTCGGTCCGTACTCGAGGAATCATGGGGACGGTGTTTCTTCAGCTGCCTAGTGATCGAAATTTCAACCAATTTATGGTTACACAGTTTTGAGTGTAATTCGGAGTCACCCTGAACAAGTGTAGAAAACACAAGTATCTGTCATATCACTTTTAAAATTTCTCGTCAATGTCAGTACTGTGCATTCTGTTCAACCTTCAACCTGGATGAGCTGCAGACATATCTCTTACATTATTGTCATCCTCGTACAGCTTCAAAGATGTTGATATTAAGTCAGAAATGCTAGAAATGCTATGAACAGCTCCGCTGAATCCGAGCTAAATCCCGGTTTTGGTCGTTGTGATTTCTCGGCTTTTAAGTAATTCCTGCTAAAACAACAATCACGAGAATGATAATATTGCAAGAGATTTCTGCGGCTTAGCCAGGTTGAAAGGTGGATCGGATGCACAGTATCATAAACGCTACCATTGACGAGAAATTTTAAAAGTGATATGACAGGTCCTTGAGCCTTATGGGACGCTTCTTCAGGGTGACTACGAATTACACTCGAAACTGTGCAACCATGGAATTGGTTAAAATTAGCGATCACGAGGGAGCCCATAATTCCTCGAATGCGGGCCGGGGCACTTGGGAGAATTGTAGAAAATAAAAATATATAAAGTGCTGATTTCAGGTTTGTGTCGTTTTGATATGCCTGGCCAGATCTGGAATTTTCATACTTAGACAGATCTGGGATATCCACACCTGGCCAGGGATATCAGACTATATCTAGCATTATGAGGCTAAATCTGGTAGATATACCATACCAGGTTATATCTGGCCAATTTTTATATGGCCATATCTGAAATCTCCAGATCTGGCAAGATATACATTTTTTGTAAGGGAGCGCAAGGACACTTCCTGAAGACACATACTGCACCCCTACGCCCCAATGCTGCACAAGAGTTCTTGAGATAGGAGGTAGAGCAAAATATTTTATTGACGTTTCTCACCCAATACTTTGCTTAACTGGTTTTGAAAGCCTAGGATTGTATATTCAGTCACTTTCACTGGTATTTTGTGTGTAGGTAAATGTTGGTTTCTTACTAGAAAAAGTAGTAAGTTTATAATAGTGTAATGACAAACATCTCGCAGAGTCATGTTTTAGGATAACAACATATTTCCTCCTCATAAACATCCAACTTGAAAAATGTGTTACACTTTTCATTCTGTCTAACTCAACCTGATGAGCTGGGTAGACATACTTTCCCACATTATCATTTCTCGTACAGCTTCAAAGGCGCTGATATTAAGTTAGAAGCGCTAAAAATGCTACAAACAGCTCCACTGAATCTGAGCTAAATCCCGGTTTTGGCTGTTGTGATTTCTCGGCTTTTTAAGTAATTCCTGCTAAAACAACAATCACGAGAATGCTAATATTGCAATCTTGAGATTTCTGCGGCTCAGCCAGGTTGAAAGGTGGATCGCATGCACAGTATCATAAACGCTGCCATTGACGAGAAATATTAAAAGGGTATGAGTGGTCCTTGAGTCTCTATGGGATGCTTGTTCAGGGTGACTACGAATTACACTCGAAACTGTGTAACCATGGAATTGGTGAAAACTAGCGATCACTAGGGAGCTGGAGGGTCACCGTTCCCATACTTTCTCGAGTGCGGGCCGGGGCACTTGGGAGAATAGACCATTTGCTGGCATTACCCAAGCATCGAGGAGAATGCAGGGGATCCGGTGTTCCACGCGCCGCACGCGCACGCCTTCCCCCGTATACAAGATTCGAAGTAAATACCCCAAAATAAAGCTTTGACGAACGCCGCGTGCAAGATGCCATTTGTTTTAGGTGTTTGCTTTAGAAAAGTTACTACTGCTAAAGCCAGCACGTGTCGCGCGTGGAACACCAATCCCTGCATTCTCCTTGATGCTTGGGTAATATAGCAATATGTCTATTGCAGACAATAAAAACATATAAAGTGCTGATTTCAGGCTTGTGGGCTTTTGATATTGTCACGAATAACGAAGTGACAAAACAAAGGAATAACTGAGGAAACTGAAACGTTTAATGGGGCGAACTTGTGCCCAAAAATAAAAGGAAAAAGAAAGATAACAACAGAGCGTCGCGGGCGTCGAAAGCGGCGAAGCAGCAGGATCGAACGCTGATGCGAAACTGAGTCCGGCTGGTTACGCGGAGCCCCTTTTGTGCACGCGTGGGCTTCTGGAACATTCGGCCTGGAACATTCGGCGCTCAGAACATTCTAACCTAGAACGAGCAACACGGTTCTCGAAATTACCAGAAATCTAAATTGGAAGAATAAATAAAAGACGCGGCGCTCCCAGGGATCGAACCCTGGGCTTTCTGCGTGGAAGGCACGCGCGATAACCGCTAGGCCACGAGCGCGCTGCCTACTGAGTCAGCTGCGCTCGCGGCATTATCCCCCCTTTAAAAAAGTGCATCGTCCCGATGCAGCAAAAGGTAAAACACAAATACACAACAAAAAGATAGCCGAGTCGCGAGCCACAGTTCCCAGTTCACTCTTTGACGAGAGTCCAAAGTTCTATCGTTCGTAATACGGCTTGAGCCGGACGACGTGCACCACCTCGGGTCGTGGCTGGCGTCTTGCAGATGGACGCGTTCCGTCGGGTAGAACTTCGTAGTTCAGATCGCCGAGGCGTCGGATAATTTTGTAGGGTCCGAAATATCGCTTGAGAAGCTTCTCGCTGAGACCGCGGCGCCGAATCGGTGTCCACACCCATACCCGGTCCCCGGGTTGGAAGCGGACATCCCTGCGACGAAGGTTATACCGGCGTGCGTCGACTCGCTGTTGCTCTTGAATCTTGATTCTTGCCAGTTGACGAGCTTCCTCCGCACGTTGAGAGATCAGTTGAGCGTCGTCGTTGCCATCGTCGGTTGGCACGTGAGGCAGCATGGCGTCCAGCATTGTGGTAACCGTCCGGCCATGTACCAGTTGGAACGGCGTCATTCCTGTGGTTTCTTGTACCGCTGTGTTGTACGCAAATGTAACGTACGGCAACACCTCGTCCCACGTCTTGTGCTCCACGTCGACGTACATGGAGATCATGTCGGCGATGGTCTTATTGAGCCGCTCTGTTAGCCCGTTGGTCTGCGGGTGATAAGCGGTGGTTCGTCGATGGCTGGTGTGACTGAGCCGAAGTACCTCTTGAGTCAGCTGTGCCAGAAAAGATGACCCTCGATCTGTGATCAGCACTTCAGGTGCGCCGTGTCGAAGGAGAATGGACTCGACGAAAAACTTGGCGACTTCCACCGCTGTTCCCGATGGGAGGGCTTTCGTCTCGGCGTATCGTGTAAGATAATCGGTCGCGACGATAATCCACCGGTTCCCTTGCGTCGATGTTGGGAACGGCCCAAGCAAATCCATTCCGACCTGCTGGAAGGGCGTAGTCGGGGCAGATATCGGCTGCAAGAGTCCTGCTGGCTTTGTCGGAGGCTTCTTACGTCGTTGGCACTCGTGGCACGACCGTGTGTACAGATGGACGGTTTTCGGGAGTCTTGGCCAGTAGTACTTGTCACGAATCCGGGCGAGCGTCCTGCTGTAGCCAAGGTGTCCAGCCGTCGGGTCGTCGTGGCATGCTTGAAAGATTTCTTCTCGCAGGCTGGCAGGCACAACCAGCAGCCAGGCAGGGTTGCTGGTTCCGAAGTTCTTCTTGAAGAGCACACCTCGCCGCAGAACGAAGCTTGACAAGTCTCGGGCCAGGACTCGCGGAACGGAACTTCCTTGACCTTCGAGGTGGTCGATCACGGCGCGAAGCTCCGGGTCGTCTCGTTGAAGTGCTCCCATGTCGATATCTGTAACTGCTCCGAGAAAACGAGCGTCATCGTCGTCGTCGGTGCTGTCAGGAGGAGGTTCGACTGGGGCCCTAGACAAGCAGTCGGCGTCATTATGCTTGCGGCCAGACTTGTGCACAATGGTTACGTCGAATTCTTGCAGTCGCAGACTCCAGCGAGCGAGGCGTCCTGAGGGGTCCTTGAGGTTCGCGAGCCAGCAGAGGGCGTGGTGGTCTGTGACCACGCGGAACGGGATACCGTACAAGTACGGACGGAACTTGGTTATCGCCCAGACGACAGCAAGGCATTCTTTGTCGGTCGTTGAATAATTTTGTTCTGCCTTAGACAGCGCCCGGCTTGCGTAAGCAATTACTCTCTCTGCCCCTTCTTGTCGCTGAACGAGCACCGCACCGAGACCGGTATTGCTGGCGTCCGTGTGTATTTCTGTCTCCGCCGACTGATCAAAATGTCCGAGGATAGGGGGCGACTGCAGCCTTCGCTTGAGTTCGTCGAACGCTTGTTCTTGCTCTTCTCCCCACTGGAACTGCACGTCGTCCTTCGTCAGATGCGTCAGCGGTGAAGAAATCTGTGCAAAGTCACGCACGAAACGTCTGTAGTAGGCGCACAGCCCAAGGAATCTACGGACGGCCTTCTTGTCCGATGGCTTGGGGAATTCGGCGACAGCGGACGTCTTTGCAGGATCAGGGCTTACACCCTGAGCACTCACGACGTGGCCCAAGAATTTCAGCTCTCCATAGGCGAACCGGCACTTCGAAGGCTTGAGTGTCAGCCCAGCAGATTTGAAGGCCCGTAGCACGGCTCGGAGTCGTCTGAGGTGCTCGTCGAATTCGGTTGCGAACACGACAACGTCGTCGAGGTAGACGAGACAGCTCTGCCATTTCAAGCCGGAAAGGACGGTGTCCATAACACGCTGGAAGGTTGCCGGCGCTGTGCACAGGCCGAACGGCATCACTTTAAATTCATACAGTCCGTCCGGTGTGACGAAGGCCGTCTTCTCACGATCTCGTTCGTCGACCTCAATCTGCCAGTACCCGCTCTTCAAGTCCATCGACGAAAAGTATCGGGCGTGGCGCAGCCGGTCCAGGGTGTCGTCGATGCGGGGCAGCGGATAGACGTCCTTCTTTGTTACTGCATTCAGCCGGCGGTAGTCCACGCAGAACCTCAGGGTTCCGTCTTTTTTCTTCACTAGGACTACTGGGGAAGCCCACGGACTGTTTGAGGGCTGGACGATGTCGTCATCAAGCATTTCCTGAACTTGCTTCTGGATAACTTCCCTTTCTTTCACGGAGACTCGGTACGGTGGCCGATGCACAGGGAGAGCGTCGTCATCAGTGATTATTCGATGTTTCGCAACCGTCGTTTGGCGCACCTTCGACGACGTGGAGAAGCACTCACTGAACTCGGCGAGGAGGTCACTGAGTTGTCGTCGTTGTGGGGCTGGGAGGGATGGGTCGATGTCGAGCTCTGATGGCGTGGTTCTCTTGTGCTGCGTCGGAGAGGCGTCTTCTGAGATAACGGCGATCGCGGCTGAGTCCGGAATTTCCTCGACGAAGCCCACAGCTGTACCCTTTGTAAGGTGCTGCGACTCTTGCCGGAAGTTGGTGACAAGGGCTACGGTACACCCGTCCTGGATCTCGATTACGCCTCTTGCAATGCCAATCCCTCGTCCAACGAGAAGTTGGACGCTTCCTTCCAACAGTGCTACACCGCAGGTGGCTTCTTCGGTCCCGACGGGTACAAAGACACTCGACAGCGGCGGCAGGTTTACATGGCTGGCAAGGACTCGCACTGCAGCTAGCGTCGCTTTGGGATTTTCTGCCGATGGGACAGGTTTCCGAAGCGTCAGCCTGTTCTCCGCAAGGTCGATGATGGCGCCGTATTCGCACAAGAAGTCCATTCCGAGAATGACGTCCCTCGAACAGTCTTGCAGAATGACGAACTTGACAGGGCAGGTTTCACCGTGGATCTCAACGCGAGCAGTGCACCTGCCGACAGGCGTGATGAGATGTCCGCCGGCGGTTCGTATCTGTGGTCCGTCCCACGACGTCATAACTTTCCGAAGGTGACGAGAGAGTCTCCCACTCAAAACGGAGTAGTCTGCTCCGGTGTCGACGAGCGCCGTCGCGTCGTGGCCGTCGATGATAACGTTGAGGTTATTCGACACTGTTACAGAAACGTCGTTTCGGGGCGTTGCGGCGTTAGAGTGGGAGAGCTCCGACGATCTTGGAGGATCTTGGCATCGTTCGTCTTCGGCAACACCACCTCCCGGCATTGCCGCGCCTAGTTTTCCCGACGGGAAGCGATGGGTGACAGGCTGTCTCGGCGAGACCGGCGGAAGGGCGATGGCGAGCGGCGGGGAGACGGTGAACGGAATCCTCGGCGGGGAGACGACTCAGGAGATGAAGAGCGGCGGAGGTAGTCCTCGATGTCCCGAGGTCGCTCTCCGAGACGTGGTCGAGGGTCGTTGGGCGCATACCCTCGTAGGCCCAGCTGGCGGTAGGGGCATCGTCGGTAGATGTGGTCGGCTTCCCCGCAGTGATAGCACAACGGGCGTCGATCGGCCGTCCTCCACACGTCGGTCTTTCGCGGCGCAGCTTGTTCTGGGCGGACGTGCGCCCGATCTTCTTGGCGTCGGGAATGCTGTGGCGCTGGAGGCTCACGTCGGGGTGGCGCCGTATACTGGTGAGCTGGGGGCGGTGGTCGTCGGATAGCTGCGGCGTAACTCAGCGTGGGCGGTTCGGGAGTGGCGCTGACGAGAACTTCTGGCTGCAGCGCCTGATGTACTTCTTCCCTGACAATCTCGGCGATTGAGGGCGGAGCTGGGCTTGCGGCAGCAGGTAGAAGCTTCTTGATCTCCTCCCGGACGACGTCCCGGATTATCTGCCGCAGGTGTTCGATGCCGACACCATCGACATCGGAGCGAGGGGGCGAGACAGCCGGAGCCGTTGACACACCGGCGAGTCGTTGATAGTGCACAGCCCTGGCCGACAGCGCTCGCTCGATGTTGGTCGCCTCGGCCACGAAGCCGTCTACCGTCGTCGGGGGCTGCGGACAAGGCCACCGAAGATTTCGCTCTTGACGCCCCTCATGAGGAAGCGCAACTTCTTCTCCTCGGTGGCTTGCGGGTCGGCGCGTGTACAGAGTCGTAGCACGTCTTCAACGTAGCTGGTCACACTTTCGTCGGGGGCTTGTGTCCGCGTCTGGAGCAGGTCCTCCGCATTCTGTCGCCGGTGTTGGCTCGAGAAGGTTCGCTTCAACTGGGTGACGCAGATGTCCCACGAAGTGAGCGAAGCCTCGTGGTTTTCGAACCAATGCCTCGCAGTACCCTCCAGCGAAAAGTAGAGGTTCTGGAGGCACTGCTCCGCAGTCCATCCGTTGTGGCGCGCCACACGCTCGTAGTGCTTGATCCAGTCTTCGACATCCTCGTGGATCTCGCCGTGGAAGGGAGTCGGCGTACGGGGAGCGGCGGGCAGGTAGACGACGGCAGGAGCGGCGGGGGTCGGCGACTGGTTGGCCATCGTCGGCCTCGTTGGCTGCTTGGTCCTGGGTGGCAGAGGTTCGAATTCCGGGTGTAGGCCTTGGGTGCGACGACTGAACCGGATCTCGGTAGTGCCTTCGTTGGTTCTTCCTGGGCTTGGCGTCGGACTTGCACTGCGGGCCCTCGGAGGGGTACGCGGCAGGGGCATGCGGTACCCCGCACCTCCACCAAAATGTCACGAATAACGAAGTGACAAAACAAAGGAATAACTGAGGAAACTGAAACGTTTAATGGGGCGAACTTGTGCCCAAAAATAAAAGGAAAAAGAAAGATAACAACAGAGCGTCGCGGGCGTCGAAAGCGGCGAAGCAGCAGGATCGAACGCTGATGCGAAACTGAGTCCGGCTGGTTACGCGGAGCCCCTTTTGTGCACGCGTGGGCTTCTGGAACATTCGGCCTGGAACATTCGGCGCTCAGAACATTCTAACCTAGAACGAGCAACACGGTTCTCGAAATTACCAGAAATCTAAATTGGAAGAATAAATAAAAGACGCGGCGCTCCCAGGGATCGAACCCTGGGCTTTCTGCGTGGAAGGCACGCGCGATAACCGCTAGGCCACGAGCGCGCTGCCTACTGAGTCAGCTGCGCTC